>DWNA01001948.1:0-13024 GCA_018249835.1 Heliconius besckei
TTTATCACAATATCCAGTTCGCGTTGTTTCCTCGTTATCACCAGCATCTTCTGTTCATATTCTTCTTGGAGTTCTTCAATCTCACGTTCCCTTTCCCGCACTTTATTTAGACTCGCTTCTAGGACGACATTGTTTTGAGCCTGCCTGCTGCGGTGCACTTCTATATCGAGCATAATCTTCGCATGTTGATTCTCCATAGTCATTAAGGTGATTTCCTATTTATAAAAAAAAATACAATATAAACATTTACCCAAACATACTATGTCAAGTTGTAGATATAAAAAAAAAAATATTTTTTTTAGCGTCACGTCGTATCCCACAAACAGCGGGGTGGGCAAGGGGAACCCATCCGCCATTTTCTGCCGAATTCTGGAGGCATTGCCCGTTGAGCGGCGGAACTCAAGGGACTTCACTTCAACAAACCAGGAAAGGAAACGAAAATATTAAATATTACATTTCCTGGAGTAGGAATAGAACCCACAACCTGTTTCGTTTAGTCATACTTAGAGCCCTTTCCGTGACTAAATGGTTCAAGGAAAAAATTTCCTATAACGCATAATCTAAAGGATTCAACAAAGGAACCTATTATGAGATGAGAGTAAAGTCATCTTCTGCCTAATCCTATAACAACCTCTAATTTTTTACAAGATAATATTTATATTTAGAAACTTACCTGCTTCCTAGACATTTCCCTCATCTTCTTTATACCGTTGGCCATAGACTCAACGGCTTTATCATTGAGCAAACAGTCTTGCAAATTGGTTAAGATTTCATTTTCCAATTTCAACCTTTGCTCTGTGCGACGATCGATTTCTTTCTCTGTGCTTTTCAGAATATTTGTCATAGTTTGATTTTCCTAAAAATCCAGAAAAATCTAAACATTTCTTTTAGATATAATTAATGCATAAAAATTAAAAAAGATCATTAAATTATTTGTCCTTACTGATTTAATTAGATCTTCATCTCTTTCAGTCATTTCAATTGATTCGGTCAGTTCAGCTATTTGAGTTTCAAGAGCTAAACGTTTTGCATCTTCTGTATCAACTAGAAGTAATATTTATATGAAATTATATTTCTTATGAAGCGTTTATATATAGTATAGATTAGCTTCACATTGCATCCCGCACATAAAAGGGTTCCTGGTAACCTAGGCATAAACACTCTGTTCCCATTGAAACACGTCCGTTCCCCATTTTCCACTGATTTCTGGAGGCATTGTGTTAAGTGGCGGAACTCAACACCGGCCTTTGCCTCGCTACCAGATTGAGGAAATGAAAATATTAAATATTTATTTTTTTCGAGTAGGAATCCAACCCGCAACCTTTCGCGTTAACACTCACACGCTTCTGGCCCTGCACCACGACTGGCCTGTATATTACAGGTACTAGCTGAAAATGAATAATACTTCTATCGAAATTAAGTACCTAGTCTACTTACATAATTTTGTAGCATTAGCAATGTCATATGTCAACTTGTCTTTATTCATAGAGATTTCTTTCCCTTTATTCATCTCTTCCATTGCGACTTTCTTTGTAATTTCCAGGTTATTAATTAGGGTGCGATAATTTTCTTGCAGAATCCTGAATATAGAATAAAAAAATAAATATAAGTTAATACATTACTAGAATAAGTTAAATAATTATAAATACTATTTATTAATTAACCTGTAATCATCTCGAACGGAATCGTAGACCTTATCTCTCTGCTGTATGTTCACGAGGACAGAGTTCCAGAGGCTCACTAAACGGCGTTTTTCCAATTCCAAATCTTCCAGTTCAGCTGCATATGCTGTAACCTACACATTTAAATTAACTGTTTTATGTCCATGTTTTTTATTTCTCAAAATTATTTTAGATGTACACTCTAAAGCTGGAATAAATAATGCATTATTAGTACGGATTATTAGTTTTTCTAGTTCAGTAGTATCAAATAAAGAAAGAATAATTGGGGAAGGCCTACGTCTACGACAAAAGATGGCTGTTGATGATGATGATGATAAGGAAATCGTAATCTGCAACCTTAATCTCGTATAATCTCACCTTATCATTAACTTTTTCCATTTCTACATTTTTGATTTCCAATTGTTTTTGGAACATTTCCAATTTTGATTCAAGTTTCCAAACTTCATTACTGAGACTGTAGATGATCATATCCTGCAAATCAATAATTTAAAATTTCGAATGTTATGAAGATCAACATAAAAGTATCAGTTTCTTATTAAAAAAAAATTAAGCGCGAGTAAAGCCTGCGGAATTTTAATACAACCTTTCAATACAACATGTGAGTCTTAAAAACACCTTTGATACCTAGTTCCCAACTTACCAATTGTCTCTTCTCATCTGCTAATGCCTTCTTCTCAATACGCATCTTGTCGGACATTCTCTGACTGACTGTGAGGTCTGACTCCGTTTCGTCCCGCCACGCCTCCAGCTGCCGGCACAGTGTGGTCAGCGCTTCCAATTCCTCGGTTGCTTCACGTTCTGCAACAACAATGTCATGTTCAAAAGTAATAAATATAATATAATTATTTGAAATAATTTGTTTCCCATAATTTGTTTGCCTCGAAAATTCGGCGGGAGACGCGAGTGTCGTCAGATTAGATTCCACTGCTACATGCGGGATACAGAAAAAAAAACTGTACAATCTTTACCTGTCACTACACTTTCTTCTAATTTCTCCTTCGAACGCTTATACTTTTCGTTACATTCTCGAGCACGAGCCTCCGCCGCTAGACGGTCTGCTGTCTTCTTCGATAACGTTGCTTCGTACTCCTCGATTAATACCTTTAATTCACAAATTAGTGTAATTCACATTTGATAAAAGGAAATACATATACATGATGTAGAGAAACATTTTCACATACCCTTTGAGCATTCGTGTCGTGATCATTTCTATAGATGGTTTCCAGGTCTTTCTCATACGCCTGCTTGCTAAGCTTGAGTTCGTCGCGCTGAAAGAGTAAAAAATCAAAGACGACTTAGAAAATACATAAAATTTTATTTATTTAGGAATCAATTTAATTATTCAATTTAATATTATTTAGAAATCAATTGAATTATTCAATTAGAAAACGCACCATAGACCTAGTTTTTTTACGCCACAAAGCCTAAGGCATCAACAACATCTTATTTCTATTCACCTAATATAAAAAAATAACTAAATAAGAACTAACCAGTCTAATTATTTCTTCCTCTGCAATAGCATTTTCCTTCTCCAGAAACCTTGTAAGGGTTTCCTGGAAGCGTTTCATTAAAGGATGAGTCGACTCTAGAACGGCCGGCATGGCGCCTAGTTGCCTCTTGTTTCTCCATCTTAATAAACAAAAAAATTACGTAATATTAAACTTTAAATTTACAGGATACATTACAGGGTAGGCAGAGGGAAAGTGGGAACATAGTGTTAAGACACTTGCGTGTTGAGTGGGGGAACTCAACGATGCGGTTTGACCCCACACCAGAGTAAAGAAATGAAAATATTAAATATTTCATTGCCTCGAGTGAGAATCGAACCCACAATCTGTCTCGTTTACAGTCACTCTTCGTGCTACTGCGTCAAGTTTGATACGCCTCTATAGTAAAGTATTGTAAATTCTAATTTTTAAAAACTTACTCATCGAAAGCTTCTTTTCCGACTGCGTCGCACTTGCACTGGTCCAGTGGACACGCGCAGCACGGGCACGTGTCATAGCTCTCTACGTCACAACCGCACGCGTCATCCTAGATCATAATTATGTGAGAAAAAATATTTCCTTGTAATTATAATATTAGGTACATATAGTGAATACCTGTTAGCGCAATGGTTGTGGGTTCGATTGAGTTTCGCGTCTCAACAAGCAATGTTTTGAAAATAAAGCGTAAAGCGGAGGAAACGTCTAAAATCTTAAATTATCTTAATATAATTTCATAAACTATCCTAAATACAAATATAAAATGTTACTATAAAAATATTATAAAATCACTCATTGTAACTACAACTTTATACTAAAAGAACATTGTTACCCTCTAGTAATTTATATTATATAAATTTCTACCTTACTGTACAAAGTTAAATGAAGCAAGAAGAAGCAAGAATGAAGAATATTTTGCAAGTATTAAGACTGACTTTTTACATTTGTAAACATTAATTACACAAATCTCACGTAAGTGAGAGTAAAGTCTTTTTTGAGAAATAAATATCTTTAAACCTTAAATCTTAACTAGTTTCCCTCTTCCTGCCTTAGTATAAACGGGATACAGCGTGAAAATACACGTGATACGAAAATCAAATATTCTTTCATCGGCAGTTTATGGTTTTTTTTATTTCCACAAACACATTAAATATAAACATTCGGAAAGAATCGAAGATATATATAAGATTCTTTATTGCACTAAATTAACACATAATAAAACAAACTATATATATTACGAAGATATATTTTCTTACTGTGGTGACATGATATTTGATATATCTTTTGACCATGTCACCACAGTAAGAAAAACAGGTTAATAAGTACAAGAGGATTCAATATAAGGTTAGTTACCCGGTGGTACACCATTTCTTCGTTCTTAAAAAGCAGGCAAGTCTCTTCGTGGACCACTATATCGTGGTCATCTCTAGGGCAGACGCAATTCGGAGTTAATAATTCTGGCTTCGGCTGAGTGTCCCCAGTACAGGAGCAAGGTTCCGAATCAGACATAATAAATTATATTTCTTACTTTTCTCATATAAATCCCTTGGTCAATGGGTTTTGTAAAATAATCGAAAATTGTTATTTGTTGCTGGGCAACAAGCAATTTATAATGTTTGTATTCATGGAATATGATAGGCAAATAAATTATTATAGGAATAGGTTTTATGTTAAATAAATATTGATTTTATGGTTTTATTTCTTTTAATTTTTTATAATAATATTAATAATATTTTTATTGTAGACTTTATAATTAATACTGAAAATAGTAATGAAATTAAGTAACAAACAGTAGTAAATTAAGACCATCATTGCGCAGTAGGACACAGTATGTGAAAACGGTGGTTTAACGTTCTATCTCCTAATTAAAGTAATAAATTATTTTTATTTTCCCCCTTTGGTAGCGTCGTTGTCGCTTCACCTAAGTTCCGCCAACATGGTATATCTCGAATACAGGCGGAACGTGGTGAAGGGAGTTAGTAATTGAGTTACTTCGAATCATATTACAGCATTTGCATATAAAAAAACATTGTATATACGTTGTATATGGCGTCGTTGTATCTTCATATCAACCCCGTTGCCATGACAACAAACGTAATAACATTGAATGAAATATAAAATATTGGGGTGCTTGGATTTTTAAGCAGCGTAAAAATGGTAAGTAATAACAATAATAGTGATAATACAATTATTTTCTTTTGAATTTACTTATGTAAAATAAGTAAATTTAACTGTTTTATATTTTCTGTATTGAGCCAGATTTTAAGTCGTTCGAAACCAGCTAGTGAAGTTCGTTATGGTGGAGGTTCTACCAGAAAAGCTGTATTCCCAGAACTAGAAGATTTTCTTTTAAAGAGGGATTATATTGGCGCTATAACCATGCTTGAGGTAAAATAATTTCAAATTAATTTTTAATTCCAGACTTCTAAGGGAGAATTCTTCTTTTACTTCATTAAGTTGTATATTGATTAATTGTCTTTGGTATTAATTGTATCTTTTAAACTATTTGTTAAACGAATTAAAAGGGATAAAAAAAAATATTAAAAAAAATACAATCGAATTGATAACCTCCTTTTCTTAAAGAAGTCGGTTAAAAATATAAAAAATATGCTGTATCCCGCGCACAGCAAGGTAGATAGAGCGAACCTCGTGTTAAGACACTCCGTTGCCCAAAAAATAAACTTATAAAATGTTTTTTTATAGTTTTTAAAGCACGAAGGCAACACTGAGGTGTGGGTGAGTGTATGGACAGCATGGTGCTGGTTTCACCTTGGCGATTACAAACGTGCCTTGGATGAGTATCTGGAAATTCGAAAACGCGATAATTTAAACCCTAAAGTGGCTGATAATATTGCTCTCGATTTGGCTGTCTGCTACTTCTATTTGGGTAATTAGAAAATAAATATTATTTATTATTCATTTTTATAAAAAAATGTAAATTATAAATATTTGGTTTTAGGCATGTACCAAGAATCTCAAGACGCTGTAGAAGAAGCTCCGAAATGTCCACTTAAGGTAATCATTTAAGTCTTTTCTCTATTCTTATTCAGCTCCACCCTGTTTGCCACATATAGCAGACTCGCTTATCTCTATCTAAGCTCTTAAAGCTTCTCTCTCTCTCTTTATATTTGCTCTTAAAAGAAGATTAAATAATTTCAATATTTTCAGAGTCGTCTTGAATTTCACTTGGCGCACAAGCTGAGTGAGGAAGATGTTCTGATGCAAGCTCATTCCAAGCTGCGTGACGTACCAGAAGACCAGCTCTCCTTGGCCTCCGTTCATTATCTTCGGGCCCATTATCAAGAAGCCATCGATGTTTATAAGAAACTTTTATTAGATAGACGGTAATTTGATTTGAAGTTTTTAACTTTTTATATAAAATGTTGAAGCCAGTCGTGGTACAAACGTATATTTTCATTGCTTTGCTTTGGTGTCGATGCACAGCGATATTGTCATTAAAATGATATTGTTATTAGATTACGAAAGTAACTCAGAATCAGAAAATAAATAATGATATAGTACATACGGGCGAAGCCGCGAGCGGGTTACTAGTTGTAAATAATAAAAAACTATAACTATAAAAATTTGACATGCTCAAATTTAATTAATAGTATTAAAAGACTTCATATTGATTGCTTTTACAGCTATAAAAGATACGAAAAAGATGCAACTGATTGGGTAAAAATGTTGTCACATATACCTAGGTATTATTCCAAAGAATACTTTTAAAAATATATATATATATATATATATATATATATATATATATATATATATATATATATATATATATATAATGTTTAACCATTTTATCGTAGACTAGCATTTAGATTTGTCTCTATGATAGGGCTCCTTTCGGTGTGTTTTAAATATCAATAATTAGAAAATATTAGAGTCTGAAGAGTCATAGTTACTAAAATTTGTCATACATTTTTTTTTATTGTAGATAGGCAAGCATTTGTCCGCTATCTCACCTGGTGGTAAGTGACGATTCGAACGATGGTTGAGCATGATTATCTAGGTAGTGCCTATTCACTCTTGTCTTGATAAGGGCCAAGTTGTATTTTTAGGGGAACAGTAAGTTGTTTTACAGATAGATATATTTTGACTTAGTAATAATTACTTAAAGTATTTTTTATTAATTTATAGTATTGGAGCTAGATTGATTCTATATAGTATTTCACTTTATTTATTACCTATTTTTTACTAAATGTGACAGAATTATTTATTTCTTAAGTTTGGTTTCAGTACCTATATGGCCCTCAATGTATATGTGGCTTTATGTTACTATAAACTGGACTACTATGATGTATCACAAGAAGTCCTGGGAGTGTACCTCGCGCAGCACCCAACATCTACAATGGCGGGGAATCTGAAGGCTTGTAATTTATTTAGGTGAGACTTTTCACTTTTAGTATCTAAAAAATAACAGCTTCACGCTGTATCCCGCATACAGCGGGTTAGGTAGAGAGAACCTAGTGTTAAGACACTCCGTTGCCCATTTTCCGTCGAATTTTGGAGGCATTGTGTGTTGAGTTAAGATTTCTTTATTTATTTTAGATTGTACAATGGTAAAGCTGCCGAAAACGAATTGAAACAAATATCTTCAGATCAACACACATTTGGACAAGATTTAGTGAAACATAACCTGGTTGTGTTCAAAAATGGCGAGGGTGCTTTAAAGGTAAGCAGTATATAAGAATAGTACATATAAGAACAATTAATAACAAATTATATATATATTTATTTTTAATCATATCTGATACTTTTTCGCCGATCATCATAGCAGGAGCGTGCACGTTGCCACTAATACCCAGTGGAATGACGCTGGCATCAGCCACTCGCAATCCTCTCACTCCTTTTACACGTAATTTACTATCTACTACAATCCCCAAAGCGCATGTTCCTATAAAATCAAAAGCTGTGTTCATCATACAAAGGGAATAGCACCGCCAATAATCTGTACTGTGCAAGTCAAACCGTCCACACCGACCGTTCGTCAGATCTACTAGAGTAGCGTTGACGCTTTTGAAATATTCGGTGTTGAGCACTCTTAAATAGTCTTTAACATAAATGACAATATCATCTATATCATCTTTTTCTGAAAAAGCTCCAGTGTAAATTAATGGTGGATCCTTATAGTCTCCACTACGTAAAATAATTTCACCACGTGACTTGGGATGCAGGTTCATTAGTAAGCCTAAGCTAACATTTCTGATTTCACGTTTTTCCCTAAATATCTCGCTTATATCTCGTTTGTATTTGAAGTCATGTGCTAAGTACTGCAGTGGAAGATCGGAGTCGTGAGGCAAAATATAAATTTGTACTTCGTAATCTGAAAATTTTTGACTCTCGTTTAAAGCGACGAATCCTGTGACGGTAATAAATGGGTAAATGTTTGGGTTGCGTGGCTTGATAGGAATGTTTGTTTTTTTCCATTTGTATGAGTGTTGGTACTACTACATGATCTTGGAAATTTTTACCAACCGGTAAATTATTAAGAATCTTTATATTTAAAGATTTTAAGTGTTCCTTAGGTCCGATACCAGACAGCATGAGAAGCTTCGGACTATTTATAGTTCCCGCACTTAAAATTACTTCCTTTCTAATGCGTACATTTACTTCTTTTTTGTTGTCTATTACAATTTGTACTCCGTTTACCCTTTTACTTTTATCGAAAGTAATTTTGGTAACTAGTGAATTTTTCAAAAGGTGCAGATTAGGCCCATTTTGTGCTGGAGGAAAGAAACAATATGATGCATTTTGTCTATAATTATCGCCGACATTGAACATGGTCTGAGTATAACCTTGAAATTTATCTCCATTAATATCTGCTATCACGGGGTATCCCAATTCTTTAAAAGATCTAAGGTAACCGTCGGTGTCGTTACTTACTTCCCTCGAAACTTTTACACATCCCTCGGTGCCGTGGAAAACTCCATCAGGTGATCTTAAAATTTCCAGATCTTGTAACCGTTCACTCTTCTTAAAGTACGGTAATACGTTTTCCCATTTCCAAGTATCGTCACCAGAAATCTTTGCCCATTGATCAAAATCTTGTAGACTTCCTCGGTTATAAAACATATAATTTGTACAACTAGAACCTCCGAGAACTTTTCCTTGAATCATGCGCAGAACACCATCTTTGCGACATTTCAAAGTATAGGCGTCGTTCTGGGATGTGAAGTTCCAATCTATAAAAGAGTTAGCCGTAAATGGTATTAAGGCTGGCGTCTGAAAATAAATCGAATATTAAATTAAATCAAATCAAATCAAATCAAAAATTTAAAAAATTCTCACTAATATTATAAACATGAACGATTGACATGACTTTCACCATATGGGATATAGTTTCATGGTGTATGTCGCATATAATAGGGTAGGCAGAGGGAACTTAGTGTCAGGAGACTCCACTTTCAGCCGAATTTTGAAGCGTTGCGTGTTGAGGGGTACTGGTACAGATCAACGCCACGCTTTGCCTATATTAAACTCTTCATGGGCACTGTTTTAACTTTTAAATCTCAGATGTATTACTACGAGACCAGGAAATAACTTTAAAAACAGAAAAATAAAAAAACCGACAATGCATTGCAACGGCGGTTCGCCACCGGCTTCGACGACAAGAACCTTAAAATCTTTACTTTCTGTGAGTCTAGCTGCAATCACACTGCCTGATATCCCAGACCCGACTACTATGAAATCGTATTCGTAGCCATCTGAAATAGAATAAATATTATTAATGAATGATTTCGTATATCTGTCGGCGATAGTGATAAACGTGAAAGCAGAAATGAGGCCAGTTGTGGCGCAGGGGCACGAAGTCTGACTGTAATTCCGACCAGTTGTGGGTTCGATCCCCACTCGAGGAGATTCACATTAATTACTAAAATTTAAAGTTTTGTTCTAACAAAACTTTAAATTTTAGTAATTAATGTGAATTAAAAGTAGATACTTTTTTACCTTCAACGTGGGCTTGTCTTGGAAAGAGGTAGCCGGTAAAGCTTATGGACAACAATATTATAGTTAATGCTTCCTGTAGACTGACAGCTCGTCTCACTACTCCCTCGACTTCCATGATAAAATTTAAATTAATTATTTTATTCTTATAAAATAGAATTTTCTCTATATGCTTTGTTCGCACATTATTTTCATACTACCCAAGTTTCGTGTATAAGCAGTAAAGTACCCGTTATCTATATGGTTGCAATGATAATTATGAATTAGACACGAATTATTTAATTGTCTATATTAAAAAATATTTCTTATGAGACCGTCATGGTGCAAGGTCACGAGCGTTGGAGTGTTAGCGTGTTAGGTAGTGGGTTCGATTTCCAGTCGAGGATGTGAAATATTTTGTATTCTCAATTTCTCGCTCAACACGCAATACGTCCAGAAATCGAAAATAACATTTTGGAAATAGAAGTGTGTTTAATGGGAACGGAGAGTTATAACACTAAGTTCTCGGGCTGTCTCTGTCAACTCTGCCATGTGCGAGAGACAGCGTGAAGGTAGAAAAAGAAATCTAAAAATATTAAATTATAAATTGAGCATTGATAATATTTTAAAATACTATCACATAGTAGGAAATGGGTACATAAAATGATCCCAGAATATTTATGCCATTAGAATTATTACGTTTTAATTTTGTTTAGTATCACACGACATTTCGCATATAGCTGGATGGGCAATGCGAGTCCATTCATTTCTCATAGTATAATTCTAGGTATCGAACCCACAACTATCACTGCACCACAGCAGCTTCAACTCAACTATAAAGGACTTTATCAGGTCCTACCAGAACTAGTAGATGTGGTGCCAGAGGCTCGTCTAAACCTCGCGGGCTACAGGCTTCGGCATCGCGAGCCGTTGGAAGCTAGGGCTCTGTTGGAGCCCCTGCAGCCCACGTCGCCTCTCCATTACATACTGAGGGCTGTGGTAGCTGTACGTCTGTACAATGAAACTGGTGATGTGAGTTGTTTTTTATACGAATTGTATTATATTCGTTTATTTTTTCTTATTTTTCACGTTGTTAAGCACATGTTGTGGTGCTTGAAAGTCCAATTTTATCTTCAAATAATTAAATTTGTAAGCATAATGTACACGTAATACATGTTTTTTTGGCCTCACGCTATATCCCGCATGCAGTAGGGTAGGCAGAGAGAAACTAGTGTTAAGACACTCTGTTCCCCATTGCGTCTATACTCTATAGTCTCACTTTGCGCCTGCGTCTTCGCCAGGACTGGCCTCTAAACACATATGTATGTATCTATATTATTAATATTATGAAAATTTGATTTCTAAGGAGGAACAAATGAAATTGGCACAACAAAGCTTCCACCTCGTCGGTAGCTCAGCGTCTGAATGCGACACCATACCAGGTCGTCAATGTATGGCCTCCTCGTACTTCCTCGCTGGACAATTCGAAGAGGTCCTAGTATACCTGAACTCTATAAAGAGTTTCTTCGTCAACGATGACACGTTCAACTTCAATTACGCACAGGTAAATATGAATGTGAAGATAAATAGAATATACGAAATGTGTAATTTTTTTATTGGCTTCACGCTGTATCTCGTACATAGCTGGGTAAACAATGGGAACCTGGGAAACTAGTGTTAAGACACTCTGTTCTCATTAAGACACTTCCGTTTCCCTCTTAATTCCCTCGGATTTTGGAGCCATTGCGCGTTGAGTGGCGAAACAGCGAATAAATAATAATATTAAAATATTTAATTTCCTTGAGTGAGAATTGAACCCACAATCTGTCGCGTTCACAGTCGCAATCTTGTCAGTTGTCGCTCTTAAGACTGAAATATCGATCTCAGTCTTGAGAGTGGTTTATAAATTCGGGCCTTAAGAAACAATAACCGGACATGACGCATAAATACTTTATTAAAAGTTTTATACTTACTGTCAATTCTAGGCGAAAGTTGCTACTGGATTCTATAGAGAAGCTGAAGAGAGTCTGTTGGCTATCCAAGATGAAAACCTAAGGAACTCTTTCACTTACCTGGCTTGCCTTTGCCGTTGCCATGTTATGAATAAGGAGGCTCACCTCGCGTGGGAAATATGTGTTAAGGTAAATTTCCGTAAAACTTTTCTCTTTTTTCTTTCACCTTCAAAGTTTCTTCACCTTCAATATCTGGCATTTAGCAGAGTAGACAGGGGTGAGGAGAAGCCTAGTGTTAAGACACTCCTTTCCTCACTTTCCGCCGTAGATATTTCTGGACGTATTGCATGTTGAATGGCGAAACATAGCATAATTTGATGCATATTTGTACGTCCTCTAGGTTTGCAACTTACAGACTTTTAACTTCAAGCTGTGTCTCACATATGCAGTAATGCAGTGTTAAGACAGTTAATTCCCCCTTTAATTGAGTGCCACAATTCAACGCTTCGCTTTCTTTTAACACCAAAGCGAGGAAATAAAAGTAATTCACCTCCCCGAGTGAGAATCGAATTCTTCTCCGTCGCGTTTAAAATAATAAATATTTCATTTGCGGCGTTGAGTTCTGCCACTCAACTTGCAATGCGTCCAGAATTCGACAGAAAGTACCCACATACACACAACGGAGTGTCTTACCACTAGGTTTCCTCTGTCTACCCTGCCGTGTGCGGGATACAGCGTGCAGCTGATTTATTTTCATTTCCTCCAGTAGGAATCGAACCCACCACCTGTCTCTGCACCATGATTAGCCTCATGAAATTTAATAGCTTCTTATGCTTTATCAATACATACGAATTATAAATGTATATTTCTAGTCCGCCGGCACACCGGATAGCTTCGCGCTGTTGCAACTAGTGGCGAACGACAGCTACCGTATGGGACAGTTCCTGGTCGCAGCTAAAGCATTTCATAT
>DWNA01001949.1:0-13021 GCA_018249835.1 Heliconius besckei
ATACATTTTAATTGAAAAATAAAACTTTTTTAAATAACGGTAGTGAATTGTTACGAATGTTTATGTTTACTTACGTTACGACAACTAACACGTAACCAAAGAACACCAACAAATTTGTAAAACACTCGATATCATATTTTTTGTCGTAAATGTAAAAAAATCTACATACTATCTTTTACTTAATACATTTATGTACAATTTATACCACAGCTAGCTACGATCCTCTTGAAGTATGTATCGAGAACTGCGCACAATGCAAGAAGATGCTTGGTGCTTGGTTTGATGGGCCACTGTGTGCTGATTCTTGCATCAAATTTAAAGGAAAACTTATACCCGAGTGTGAAGATTTTGCATCGATCGCGCCATTTCTTAACAAACTTTAAGTGTCAAAAATGTCGATCTGTCGAAAATTGCATAGATTATATATAAAGCTTTAATAGGTAACTATTTCTTTTTCTCTTATAATATAAGCAAATGTATAATAATATTTAATGTATTTAATTGCTTTATGTTATAATTTAAGCTTTATGAATAATCTGTTGTAGAAATTATCGAAATGTCTTGAAAGAATACTCTTCGAAGGTCTACGGCGGACTAAGAATGTAATGCCAAAGTATTTAAACTTTATGTTATATTTATACAGGGAGCTGTTAATATAAGTTAATTGTATAATAAATCGTACTAAAACAAAATGTTTTCTTTTTTATTTTATTTAGAAAAAGATATATTTTCTGAATTACACACATAAGACGAATAAAAATGCAAATTTGGGAGAAATCTTTATTGCAGCAATTTTTTTAGTAACTATTTAATCAACAATTCTACTACATGAAAAGTACAATATAAGAATAAAATATTTTAAGATAATTTTAAAGATAAAAAGTAAGTGCGAGAGAATTAGTCCTATAAATTATTAATTCTTAATTATTGGTATAATATTGAATTAATAAATTATTACTATTATTTGTTCAATATACATATATATCTACGGTCCCTACTTATAAACGGACATGTGAAAATATAAGGTTTTCGGGAAATAAGTACTATATACTATATTTTAAGAGCAAAAAGGGTATTACACAATAATAAATATTATTTAAAACATTTATAAACATGCAAAAGGTAAAGAGTACTAAATTAAATAACTACGCGCGCAGTTGTGCAATCATTTTCAGTTATTGTGTTGAGGAATTTCCTTAGTCTAATAATTCTTCAATTAGATTAAACATGTACAAATAATATATATAATTTCCATTTGTAATGACAAATTCAAATAAAAAAAAATTTAATACTAAAAAAATATATCAAGTTTTTACAAAATATGAAATTTGAAAAATATAAAATAGGAAAGAATAGTAATAATTTACAAGAGATATTAACGCTTAAAGTTAATACACTTATTTTTAATCAATTAAAATAATTTAGTTTCAACACTCTGTATAGAAATATCTTACTTTATATATTTTTAAGATTTATAAGAACAGGAGACGTTGTGGCGCAGTGGCACAAGGTTGTGATCTGACGGTTGTGTTTTCGATTTTTACTCAGGGGAATAAAATATGTAATATTTTCACTTCTTTGATCTGGTAAAAAGGCAGCGTGGTGTTGAGTTCCTTCCTAGGTAGGATACAGTGTAAACAACGGAACTCAACACCGCGATTTGTGTTGCTACAAGTTGTTTTATATAATTGCTATACCTATCTTAAATAAATATAATAATTAATTAACGGGCACTTCAACTGGTTGATCCTCGGAAGATTGTAAAACTGGTTGTTCAACTTCTGGTACTTGAGGGAGATCTGAAAAAATATATTTGAATAGTTCATATATGTAAACTTTTTAATAAAAGCAACATAAAAAAATATACTATGAAAACATGCAGTGATTAGAGAGGGAATTACAATTTAGTTTATAGTGAATACTTTTTAAAATTTTTTCATTGTACATCCCGCAAGAAGCAGTGTAGGCAGAGGAAATCTGGCAATCTATGTTATGATACTATGTTCTCATTAAGACTATTCCGTTCCTCACTTTTCAGTTGAGTGGTGGATTTCTTTTGTCACCAGAGCAAAGAAATAAAAATAATATTTTTTACCTGAGTGAGAGTCAAACCATCGCGTTTATTTACAGTCAGTAATACCTGTCTGTTCCACAGATGCAGTATCTTGTGAAACATCCATAGGAGCTACTTCTTCATTTTGTGATCCATTTATTGGTGGCAGCTGGAATAAATAAATTGAATGTTATTACGAAATAATAAAAATATTATTATAAATTATTTTTCTAAGAAATATTTACATATTGAGGCCGTCGTGGCGCAGGGGCACAAGCGTGGGACTGTAAACGCGGCGGTTGCCAGTTCGATTCTCATTCGGAGGAGTGAAATATTTAATATTTACCGAGTGAGGGATGGAGCCCCTTACTTGTTGGCCAATTTTGACATTGAAGTGTTGAGTGGTGGAACTCGACATAGCAGTTCCTCTATTGCAGAAGGGACGTGAAACAATTAATTCCCATGAGTGGAGATTGAACCTAAACCTTTTGGTTTAAGTCAAACACTATGTATAAGTTTCAATGTAACTTACTACAGGAGCAGGCCTCGGCACTCGTCCCACATTGTGTCTAACACTGAAAGGTGCACATCTTTCATAATAACTAATTACGAAATCAGGGAACGCTTCGCCTAAATCATGTCCGGGCACCACATCCATTTCTGAACAATCTTGCCTGTAACAAAATTAATCAATATTTTATTGACTAGAAATCTTAGTGAATGAATCAAACACAAAAATCCAGTTTTCCACAAGATATCAATATGCTTGAAAATAAAAAATATAAGAAAAGGGGATAATTGTATATTAATAAAAAATAACAACATTTAATTGAATTAAAATGAAAATATTGAAATGGAATCATTTATGAAATATACTACATAAATGAATAGGCCATTCAACCAAATTGTCTATTATATTAATCGGCTTTAATTTCCTTCATTACAAAGATAAGTTACTATTAAATTTAATTATATATTTACTAACCACTTTACTAAAAAGTATAGTGTCCCATGAAATAATTGTCCTGCTAAAATTTTCTCTGGTTGCAGACCTCTAGCCAGTCCTCTTGGCTTTTCAATTTCCTGTAATTATAATAGTATCCTACATATTTAATAACATATCAATATTATAAAAAAAACATTTGTTAAGCCATATACCTTAACCAATCTTATGGTTGTGCAACCAGAGATAGAATAGAGTACTCAATTATAATATTTGCTACACCAAAATGGTCTCAAGCTTGAAGCCACCATGCTTATGCAGCTTTCTACAATTTCAAGGAACATGATGAATAATATCAATATATGCAATTAATATATTGAGAATTTGACCTTGAGGTTTGACTGTAAATGTAACATTTTGATAACTTAAGACATGTTTACCTCAATTTTTTTTTTCTTATCACCCCTCTTGGCTCTTTTCCTGGTAGTATGTCCTTCTTCCACTTCTGGTAGAGGAGCAGCTTCTCTTTCTCTTTTTAGACGAGCCTCTTCATAAGCTGATATAAGATCAGGACAATCTAGGTTGTCTTCTGGCTCCCATGTATTATCTTCACTGTATTTTTTATAATATTAGTGCTCTAAATGTATAAGGTTATTATATAATCCTAATAATAATATGTCTGTGATGACTGTTGAAAAATTTGTGAAAGGAATTACATAAAAATTTACAGCTTTTACATCAGAATAATACATATACATAATTTATGTAAAGATTTTGTTTAATTTGTCTATAATAGTAAGTTTAAGCAGTGGGAAGACACGAATGGGCGAGGCTCGAAGCTAATTGAGCGAAGCGAGCACAACACTGTACTGGAGACTTTTTACACTCTTTGTGACTAATAGGCTCCCAAACGGTTTGA
Organism: Heliconius besckei; assembly: GCA_018249835.1. Classification (NCBI taxonomy): domain Eukaryota; kingdom Metazoa; phylum Arthropoda; class Insecta; order Lepidoptera; family Nymphalidae; genus Heliconius; species Heliconius besckei. The sequence continues at coordinate 3,916 of DWNA01001949.1, forward strand.
CCGATTGAGATGAAAATTTGCAAACATACAGATTCTAAAAATTCAATGGACTACAGGAGTAATCAAGTGACAAATTTTCCCATGGAGTTTAATGTAAAAAATTCGATGCACGCTAGTGATTGTTAAGTTCAATTATATTTCGCACGAAAATTCATTAGTGTATAAAATCATATGAGTTTAGAAAACTATTGATGCTCGCTTCGCTCAACATGTGAACACTACCGAGATTTTGTGAGCGCAGCGAGTCAAAATTGAGGTCCGGTTCGTGCCTCCAGTTATTAATACACACTATACATACTCTGAATAACCTTTCCATTTTAGTAAATATTCAACTTTTCCATTTTTTATCCTTCTGTCTAATACTTTCTCAACGGAGAACTCTTCGTGTTTCCCGCTTTGCGGTCCAACGCTTTCTGGTAGCACAGGGTTATTTGGAACTTTATCAGTTTCCATCGGTTGTTCGGTTTGCATTACTGGATCCGCTTGGTAATTAAGGTTCGTAGATTGTTCTAATGTGTCCATTATCTGGTATCTCAAAACAAATGTTTATGTATATTAAAGCGGCATTTCGTGTGAAATATAAATATTAAAAGATGTGGTACCCTATATATTGTTCGTAAAGAGGAAATATTTATACAAGGTTTATAAAAAATATTTTCATATAGTATATACAGGGTACGTATTTTATTAACAGTTTTGAGTTTTGATAAAAAGAAAACAAAGTCACAATCACAAGTTTATTTACGCTGTACGCAGCCGCAAAATGCAAATGAACGCTACAGATTATGAATAATAATAAAAGTCACTTATTTTATCTGTATGGATTTCCTTCAACATATGGTAACTGAGATGAATAGATACAAAACCAGGAAAGTGTTTTATATCCAATTTTATTAGATATCCTTACTAGGTAGTTAGTTCATACAAATATTAATGATAGGTACTCAAGATATTTCGTTGTATTTCACCAATCATGATTGGTTGAATCAAAATAAAGTACAAAAATGTTTCTATCCACGCCATTTAATAGGATCGTACGGCACGGTCCGTATCTAAGTATTTCTAAAATATTATCTAGTCATATTAATTATTATACTTTTAATATTAATAGTAAACTGATAAAATTTTAATATATCATTTATGATACGATATATCTTTTACTTCGAATCTATTAAAATTATGATATATTTTCGTTTTACCTAAGACGAGGCTGCATACTATATCTTTGCCTTTTTAGAAAAAAAATATAACTGACATATTGTCAGTGTCAACATTGTTATTGTTTAGTATTATTGCCATATAACCTCTAACCTGAATTATTTTATTAATACCAGATTATATTATTTTATACGTGCATTCAATAAGTGTTATTTCTGGCCCTTTTTCAAGTAGCCATTATTATAAAACTTAAAAAATTCTATAGCATAAGCATGGCAGAAACAGGACCTTTCACGAGCAGTACAGCATTTTGTGCGAAATGTGGTTCTATTTTACCCTTACTACAGGAATTTGGTTCTGTTAAATGTTATGCCTGTAAAGCTGTCTATGATCCTGATAGTAAGTCACATCATTTATAAGCACACTATTTATTTTGTCTTTGTAATATTAATATTACATTTTTCAGGTTTTGCAAATATAAAGTTTAACTACACAATACATTTTAACACGGTTTCTTCACTGAATAACGACAAAATATTGAATATGGATAATCCTGAAGGTCCAGTGGTTGAAAGGAAATGCCCTAGGTGTGGTAATGATAGAATGTCTTACGCAACTTTACAATTGAGATCAGCTGATGAAGGGCAAACAGTGTTTTATACATGTGTTTCTTGCAAGTAAGTTCGGAAATGTTTTCATTTATTTTTAATTATTAATCCTTTATTCCTTCAAGTATTAAGTAGTATTCCTTATACAGCAGGGTAGGGGAGATAAAAATAATTTATTAATACCAGTGTGAATAGTAGCCACAAGCATCATTTTTATATTCAAATGCTGTGCAGCTGTATCACAATTGCGTCTTTTGGTTGTGTTTCTAAATTAACCTGTAGCATTCATTTGGAATTTTTATTTTGTTCCTATTTTATTTTGTCCAATTGCACTCTTATTAAAAAAAAGTCCTTAAATAAGTAAGTGAGTTATAGATATATTATTATTTTCTTTGTTCCTTTTTCCAACTATTAAATCAAGTAACTTTGAATTTTTAATAATTAATTTGTTCCTTTTTTTTCAGGTACAAAGAAACAGAAAATTCATAACAATCATTACACATATTAAAATGTATACATACTTAACTTTTACATATATATATTTTATAAAATTCACTTATACCTATATTTTTGTGTTTTATTGATAGGTCAGAAATATATTTATTATCTTATAAGCTATATTAAAGAATGAACGGTAATATAAAGTAAGTTAGGGATATATATATTTATCAATTCTCTTCTGAATTTAATTGTGTCATGAGGATCTTATGAATCTAAATAGACAGTTAAATTTTTCATAAATGATGTATTTCTATTACTGCCATAAAAAAATAAAACAAATATTTAATTGGGCTCATATAAAAACAGGCATACAACTTTTGCAGTTTTTATAGATAATCGTACAGATCTACGCACTTGGTCGGTTTTTTATTCTTAATATTTTTTTAACTTCACGCTGTACTCTGCATATCTGCTATGCAGACAGAATGAACCTGGGAACCCAGGGTTAAGCCGCTCCGTTACTATTAAGACACTTTCGTTGCTACCTTTCGATTAGTTCTTAAATACATTAAAATGGTTACTGTGGCTCCTGCGAACCTTCAGAGATAAACATATTACATCGCTAACTTTAAAGATTAACGTTTTTGTAAAACATTGTGTTTATGTGTATTAAGGTTGAGTCAGCGTACGCCTTGTAAGCGTTCAGGATGCCCACCTTTCGTTAAAATAAAAAAAATTAGAAAAAAACGTAGTCTATGTTCACTCCAAGACTCAAGTATTTCTATATAAAATTTTATCACAACCGGATTAGCGGTTAGGCCGTGATTACGTCACAGACAGACTGAGTTACTTTAGAATTTATAATATAAATATAGATAGTCAGACTTATAATACCGCACTGGAGATTTTTATTTTTTTTTAAATCGTGATTTTTTAGGCAACATGTAATATAGAAATAATGTAGTATAGTAATATTAAGTTATGTTTGTATGCCCTGGTGGTTTTCCGTATGGTGAATTCGAGAATGCTAAGTAATTTCTTCTCTCTTGGTAGTTTTTAGAACATAATAATTATATAAATTAAACATATATATGCAAAACGGAAGTTATTAAAATTTTATACATTTCTGGTTGCGAATAATAATAATTCTTAAGCTTAAGTATTAAAGTTTATTACATGAATATGGCCAGGCAAAATTAACAGCCTGTCACATTTTCTTTTCCCCACATTTCGTAATTCATACAAAATGACTCGTCTCATTCATGAGGATCGCGACCCCGACCCCGCAACGGAGCTTATACATATCTACGTTGCTTTACTAATAAGGCCATTTACACACTGGCGAACGTTATATTTTCTGTATAAATTTCTATTAAATATATGGGTGGGTATTATAAATCCCAGTACTTTATCTTTAGCTTCACACTGTATCCTGGAAAGAGGACTGATACAGAGCTAACCTGGAGACTATTGTTAAGACATTTCGATCGCATTAGGAAACTTCCACTTCCGAATTCTGGAGCGCTTTGTAAAAAATCTTATAATTTTTATATTGATAAATACAATTGGAATCAGTTAATTCTCTCTTTAAACAGAGCAAAGTATACACACATTGTTATTTTGTCAATCTACTTAATTATAAAATACGATTCTAAGACCTGAACTTACAACCCACCTACATCTTAACTATTATCTTTATACTGTACATATACCTATTTTATAATATTAATAATTTTCATATTATTAATTTTTATTGATTGCTTGATCTTGATAAAAAAAACGTACAATTTGTTTACCGCCGTAGGAATTTCCATTCTCAACATGGTAGGGCGCTGTTTATTGATATTTTGCTCGAGGCATAAGCGAAGATTGAAATTCCGTTACAAAGTGCTTTGTCTCATATATTTTTTGTTTTCTATAGGAAGCCACCTACTGCTTTTACATGTTTAATGGGTTGTAATGAAACTTATAATGTTTAGTTAAAAAAAGAAGACAAATTATATATGTAGATATTTAATATTTTGTTCTAAACCTACGTTAATTTTAAAGAAATTAGGTACATTGAGTGGCGGATCTCAGCGCCGCCGCCGCTGATCTGGATTCCAATTCATAAATATTCTGTGTTCTTTGCAACTGAGTAATTTTCTTTTTAAGCTCTTTTTTATTTTCCTCAAAATTATTCTTACATAATTCTTCTTCTTTAGTTTACTAATATGATATTGCAGATTGCCGCTTATTTTGTGAAGAATATGTTGAAAGGTAATTTAACCTCTAACATGAGGCTGAAGGACGGTTCATGCTTTAACAGGCGTTTGAAATTAGACACTGATGGACAAAATGGCTGTTTATGTACGATAAATTATTTGAAACTACTAAGAATTCGTTAAAGTGGTGGCAGGTTTATAGTTTAGTGCCATAATTTACAATTTCTAAGGAGTTTGCATTTTGTCGGAGCGAAGAAATGAAAATATTAATAAATAATAATACATTCTTCCCAGTGGGGATCGAACCCACAACCGTCGCGTTACAGTCATCAGGGGTTTCTGCCCTTGTGCCCAAGTTTTGCAAGAAATTAAAGCTCTTTAGTTGAAATAAATGTTCTATCGGACAATATAAGCCCCTCTCGTATTCATTTTAGTTTAAATTTAAACGAAATAAATATTCAAATATATTTCGTTTAAATGTTTATTTTAAAAATATTTATAAAGTACCTATTATAATATGGAGAAATGAAGAATAACAGAAATAACTTATTTTTTTTGGAAATATGCGAACGGACCTACACCAAAACATAAGAACGGAATGTTTTAGCACTACCCTCCCTCTGATTATGCTATGCAGATACATCGTGAAGCTATAAAAATGTTGTTTTAGTCAGCATAGAAACTAGTGACTTGCAAAATAAATTTTAATTTACTCACATATTCTCTCAGTTATTCTCCCAGGAATCTAAATCTAAACCAACGCCATCATTATTTTTAGTACAGATTTTTTTAATCGTCACTACTTATCTATTTTTTAACGTTTAACATTAATTTGTTACTTAATCAGATACAATTACAGATAGAGTGTCCAAATGTTACTTAAAACGTGAAAAGCTTTCTCACAATATATAATAAACTGTTGTTTTCTCGAAGTAGATTACGTGTGAATTTTCATTCGGAATTCAAATAGTTACTTAAGTACCAACCTTTGAATAGTACACGCCTTTCAGCGAGCATTCTTATCAATAGCGAGATTTGAAAATATAATTTAGGGAATTGTAGGCTTTATTACATAAAGAGAGAAGTTTTCAAATCGTTTGAATAATATTTGTTACTATTTTAACAGTTATATTACTAGTACAGATCAAAGACACCCGCTACATTCATTCACAAGTCGGTGAAATCTTTCTCTTCATCTGTTTCACATTCGGCACGCGCTACCGACAAAAAATTCAAACATTTTTGAGCTAGATAGATATAGCGTATATATTAGATTTTTACCGTACGGTGGATAGAGAAAGAAATATTTTAGATCGTGGACCGTCGAGATGAGGCGGTAATTAATTTGATCAGCCAGTGTAAGTATCTTGCTTATGATGGGTTTGGTAGAGTTGGTTGACAATGATGTTGGTAGTCGATGTGTGGTTAATTGATTTTTAATATGGTGTCTAGGCAAGTCTTTAAAATATTGAGAATATTTAATAACATTACTTAAGAAAAGTTGTTTTATGTAAACCATTCTATATTTTTTGTAAATTTACAGAATTGGAAGAATAAGTGGGGCTCCGCGTCACTAGTTCCCGTTTTCTGTCCATTTAGAGACATTACTTCTTAGAGGGTGACACCGCATAAGGAGAACACTTATATTCTAAGCAGTATTATTTTTTTTCTAATAAACACAGAAACAACAGTACAAGAATAACAACAGCAAAGGCCACAGATAAAGAAAACCTACACGACCCCACGTCAAAATACACGAGTGTTAAAATTGCTGACCACATTTAAATTCTTATAAGGTAATGGACACCATCATAGTATCGATATCGATACTCGCGTCACCTGTCAGGCTGTCACTACCCGCGGGGGCCGGGCGGCAGGTGCGCGCAGACGCGGCGGCGCGCCAGTCTCCCGCGGCACTCGCTCCGACCACACGTCGCGCTCACATCGACACTTATCGACACGTGCGTGGAGCAACCCTATTTGACGTTCCATTTTTAAAGTGTCAGTGGCACCGGGATTTTTTTATGCCAGTACTAATTGGTAAGTTCGACAATTGAAATATCGATATCGACACCACTCGATATTCGCAACGGAGAAATTATTTATCTGTGTCAGTGTGGCATGTCTTATTAAATATTGTTTCTTTTTTTAAAACTTCTTGCTTTCATTTGACCATTCGTGAAATGAATGATTCTGTTTATTCTTACGTTATACGCAATTCGTTTATATTGTGAGACCGTAGATATCATTTACTAGATAGATAACACTACAAAAGGCGGTACGCTCGACGTACATACAAAAGACATCAACGCTACGTCCGTGTCAATAGTGGGATCGAAAGCTTTTTACGTTTTCTTTATAACATTCACTTGGGAATTTATTACTAGCGTGACTTGCTATTTAATACTGATATCGCACTTGGTGCTTGGAAACTCACTGTCATCTTTCCTTTCATCTGGATGTGGGTCAAGTATATGAAATTAAGTCAAACGATCGAGGAAAATACAGTAAAAAAATAATCTATCAATTCTCTCCTCCTTAAAATAATATATAATTTTAATCTCATATAAGCTCTATGTCGGCTTTCGACACGTTAATAAAACAAATTTTATACGACTATCGAAAATAACTATAATTTAAACCATAAATAGTTTTGATAATATGAACTGTACGTCTCGGAAAAAATCAAAGCTGCCTATAAAATATTATAATGAGAGAAAGCGGACGATACTTCGTCCTTCATCACCTATGTCTATTTACATATTTATGATGGTTTTAATTTCAGCTTAAACTGTTTTATCTTATCTTTTGATTTCCATAAACTTAATATTAGATAGCAATATTAAAACGTATGAGCAGATTTTGCCCCAAATATTTAACATTCAACTTTGGCGTCTTGAATCGAAGCTGGACGAAGTTTTAAGATATATTAATTGGTATTTATTATATTTTATCGTGCTGCGCTCTCGAAGAAATTTAAAGTAAGATAAATTTGACTCGGTCGTGTCATTGGTGCTTTTTAATGTCGTTCACAGGTTAAAAATCGTTTATTTTTCATTACAAATAAGTAATGTTCTAATTGATATTGCGTACTTTTACAGCGATAAATTCCGTTTCGTTGATTTGTTACTTAATTGATATTTTATTTAATATAAATTTAGCCAGATAATTAAATTGACAAAGAATAAGAATACACAATGAACTTATATCTGACACCAGTTTTTACCTAATTGACTTATAAAATGAATATAATTTAAATATAAAACTAGCTTGCACAAAAATTCAATTCGTTAGAAAACTAATGTAGGTGATACATAACGTAAAATATACATAAAGATTCATTTAAAAAGATGAAATTCGAAGAAACAAGGATTTTTTGTGATTTTAATGATGCATTTCGTAACAATTGTTTCTAAATTGATTTATTAATTATTTAGAAGTATATAAAACTTTGTAATAATTTTGTATATACAATTAATAGTTCTATCTATCTATTTAATTTAAATAAAACAAATTTACCTCTACACACAAGCCCACATCTTTCTTCGAAACACACAAGGTGATGCAAAACCGCTCTACTGTATCACCCTAGTTCTAAATAACAGTAAGTGTGAATTAATTTCTATACATTAACGAAAATAAGTTAATAAGCATTGTTAATAGCGAGACGGATAGCTCACATGTGGGTTAACTATGGGCTAATTATCTCTTTACGCACGCGGCTCTCGTATACTTGTTGCTCGGATAATCTTGTAGCGAAACGCGGCTGTTATCGTTTGGAGATTCAGTTTCAATTAATTTTGTAATATTTAATCGAGTGAAATTTCTATTTTGAGATGAGCCAGTCATATTTAGATATTGACTGGGATTTTATGTTTAATTCTTTGAAGGCCAGTCGTGGCGTAGGGGTACAAGTGCGGTGGTTGAAGGTGGGTTATGCATTTTCATTTCCTCGCTCTCGAAACAGATAAAAACCCGGCGTCTAGTTTCAAATAATACGCAATGTCTCAAGAATTCAGCTGAATTAGGGGAACGGAAGTGTTTTAATGGTGAATGTTTTCGCACTAGGCTCCCAAGATTTTTGCCCATCCAGTTATGTACGGAATACAGTATGAAAGTAATTCGTAAAATTAGAGTTTGTAGAGCTATATTCTATATATAATTTAAAATAACTTCCTCGACGTAGTCATTTGTTTGGTTTTCACAATTAATTGGTAAACTTATAAAATGAAAATATTTTAATGGTAGGTATATAGCGTCAATTAACCGTAAAATAATTAAGTACGAAGTTTTAACCACTATCTATATAAATGCTAAAATTTTCGTAGTATTATGTTCAACAAATTATTTTTAATCAAAATCATATGCCATATATAAAACTAAACTAAACTTCCACTAAATAACATTTTACGATACCGATCATAGAGCATCTATATTAACATTAATTTAACTGTCCAAATCGAACGATACAACTCGCTTTGGGTGGCGATCGTCTAATCGGATTCACAAAATCGATATTATTTGAACATCAAACGTTATCTTAATAAGGTTGTTCCTGGTTATCTTACATATATATCTTCACGGGAAGGCTGTAGCTTATCTTTTAATCTGTAAACATCTTAATTGTTCATTGGGGCCGGCATTGTCAAAATAATTAAAACAAATGTTCGGTTATGGCGATGCAACTTAATATTT
>DWNA01001950.1:0-13019 GCA_018249835.1 Heliconius besckei
GTTTTGGTTACATAACAAAATGTCTCGGATATTGGACGGTTAGTGAGGAATTAAGTGTCTTAACCCTCTGCCTGCCTTGTGGCATGCAGGATAGAGTGAAGCTATAATTAATGAAGCACTTAGTGACAAGATACTAACTTCCCCACTTTCCGGCCGAACTTCAGACCTAAGCCTCGGGTTCTCCAAGAAGCTGCAGGCGAGCAGGAATACGTGGCCGTTCTGCGGCACGCCGGAGTACGTCGCGCCGGAGTTCGTTATGAATAGGGGACACGATATTAGCGCTGATTATTAGTCTCTAGGTATGGTTTGGATTAAGCCTCTAAGAGTGGGCTAGATTCACAACCATATTGATAACGAAGTCAAACGCCGTCACACTGCTCCACGAGTTCCTCGATTGCTAGATAAATACTTTTACATATTTATTATTATTACTATCGAATTGAAATTTTACGTCACATAATAAATTAGATAACACAAACTTATCCCGAACTGTTTGATTAGAACCGACAGCCATATCTTATTCGTCTCAACAGCGCAGCCAAGTCTATAATAAAATACTTATCAATATTTAATTATTGAAATGAGCGGCTAAAATGAGAAGTAATGTCACCACCGCTATAAAAAAGATGGGGAATAAGGTCTTACTGTAACCATTGTGTAGTTAAGGACCCTGAAGATCCTTTGATTGATGCTTCTTTTAATTATATCGGAGGATGTCAAAATCATAAATCTTTATGTTTATAATTTATTTCTATGCAAATGTGTTTTTTTTATTTTTTTTATCTTAAAAATAGGTTTATAATATTGGTAGCATTGGTTGAACATTTAACTTGGCTCTTCTTTCATGTGATATCTCTTACATATGTTATTGATTCAGGTGCATTATTAAGTATAGAAAAAATGACAGCAAAACTTATTTTAAATACTTTACCTATGTGGCTCGTTGGTCTAGGGGTATGATTCTCGCTTTGGGTGCGAGAGGTCCCGGGTTCAAATCCCGGACGAGCCCTTTTTTCTTTACGTATGTAAAACCGAGATTGAAACTTTATTATATATGGTTATTATAATTGAATTAATTTATTTTGGACTTATTTTTTTTATAACTTCAGGCTCTATATTTTATATCCTATACCCTATACCCACGTATGACAGGTAGGTAGAGTGAACCTCAAGTTACAAAAATAAGACGAAAGACCAGGAAAAACTAAAATGTTTTCAGTTTATTATATTAGTATATTTAAATAGATGTTAAGTATAATAAGCACAAATATGCAGTGAATACTTTCCTTTTTTTACTCAGCCTTTTTTTTACTTTTCTACGTTTTGTAAAAAAAATATTTTTCCTTTCTTATTTACTTTTAAATCAATATAAAAACATAATTAAATTCATCTGCTACATCTACAAACACGTAAAGAGCAAATTAAGTGATTTTAAATATCCAAAGAAATCACAAATGAGAAATCGACGACCCGAACGAATCCCGTAACGTCCCGATCAAAAAACCTCAAAGGAAATAATCTGTGCCCCCCGTTGCATTAAAATATAAATATCGTCGTTAGCAAATCATTAGCTGGTACATTTTCCCTCTGGGATGCTGTCAATCGTGAACGGCACAACTAACATCAGCTTCTGAGAAGCCTTAAATATAACGATGTTGGTTATCGATTCTTTTCTATTTGGATTTGAGTTTGAGAATCATATTTATACTAAAAATAAATATTAAGCATAAATTGTTTTAGTATGCCTAACGTTTTTTAATTTTATTTTGAGAAAAAAAAAATCTCGCTGTTAGCTTACAATAAAAATAAATAAATATATCAAAGTTAATTTTTTAAAATATTTATCGCATATTTCACTATATCTTCTAATAAAATTGTTAAGACATTGAAAATAAACAAAGAACACATTTCATGGGATCCCCAAACTTTCATACCAGGTTTAAACATAATTTATAACCACTTTCGAAGTCGACTTTGAATTCGGACATTTGAATGTTTAAACATTACTTAGTTAAAATATCTAACTTGGCACGCCTTTTGTTCGGGGGGAACAGAATCATCTTAATGCCGGTAATTATACGGATTCAACGAATTACTCGGCCATAAGTAAACAAATGAAATGCCCTATTTACAATCGTAAATTTCGCGGGCGTATCTCCGCAAGAGTCGATGTAGCTGTTAGTCTGTTTTTATTTGTCTTATATCGTTTTTAATATAATATAGTATTAGAAATTTAGGGAAACTAAAATTCTAATACTATAAAATAAAAGCTCCAAGTAAATATATTACTTACATAAACTAATGAAAATATTTCAACGTACTTAGCAAATGTCAATGTAGCCAATTGATTAACCAATTGTTTGGTCATATGGCTCGTTGGTCTAGGGGTATGATTCTCGCTTTGGGTGCGAGAGGTCCCGGGTTCAAATCCCGGACGAGCCCGTTTTCTATTGCTCACTTTTTTATTATCTACATATTCTCTTACTTCTTTTACTTTACAATCCTTATATTGGAGACATTTTTTTATTTTATTTCATTCTCCCGAATGGCAATTGAATCCACTGTCGCGTTTTACAGCCTCACGCTTGTTCTACTTAAAGTTAGCCTTATTTAAATCCTATATTTAAAGAAAAAAAACGAAATATTGAGAATTTGGTGTCACTATGCTGTCTTTACATACCTACCTCTTAAAAATCGAAAAATTAGTGAAAACAAGCAATCTAACAAAATATTAACTTAAATACTCGTATGCATCAAAACAATCCCAACGAGCATCACGTGCCGCCTTACATAATTCTATTAAAGACTCGCAGGTATCTTATTTAGATGTTGTAAGAGAAAATTCCTATTACCCTCATATCGGTCCAAGGCGTCGTATCTGGAAATTATTTACATCTCACATCTGCGCCCGCCCGCTTTGGAAAATAATAAAATCGTGTTTAAACGCCATTCGTATGAGATACAACGAATGGAGCGTAATAAAAGTGTATAAGAACGCGAAATACGAGTATAGCAAATAGAAAATGTACACTCTGATGAATACGCTGGAGAGTCGAGCATGCCGTTATTGGTTATTGGTAAATTATGTAGAATGTGGTCTGGTTTACCTGTTTGCTTTTCTTTTTAAATGATTTTCTTAAATTTTTCGTGTTTTCAATTTGAATTTATGTAGTCTTTTGATATTGTTATATCAGTAGCAATGTAAGGCAGAGAAAATAGTGTGAAGACTTTGTGTTCTCCGTGTCCGCTCAAATTAGAGATATTACGTGTGAATGTGAATAAACAAATGATAGACATAAAGATTAGAGGCCATCGTGGTGCAGTGCCACAAACGTGTAACTGGTTGTAAGTTCGATTCACCCGAATTCGGGAATTAATTATTATATAATTTTATTTATTCCGCCACTCAGTACGGAATGTCTCGATTCGGAGGAAAGTGAGGAATGGAAGCTTAATGGGAATGGAGTGTTTTAACATTACGTTCCCAGATTCTGCCTGCCCTGCTCTAAGGACGATACAGGTTAATGCTAAAAAAATATGCTACTAACAGCAATTATATTATCAGCACATATAGAAATTTTATCAATTGGTTCCAAATAACTTATTGTCGAAGTCACCCAACCCAACTGCTATCCTGCAGTAATGGAATTAATTTACTAGTATCTTTCCTTAAAAACATTTCTTGCGGCTACGTCATAAGAATAAAATAGTAATAATAGAAAAAAAAAACTCAATAATAAACTCAAATGCACTCAAACTATAAATAAGTAACTATGAAACAAGAGTTTATAACATCTTGAGACGACTTAACTAGAAAATATTGCGTAGGCGTCGGTTATATACAGGCTTCGCTTCCGCGAAATAGTAATCCTTCGTCGAACGTAAACGAAGGTATTAATTTAGATTTGCGCGGTCACCGAGTATTTGCTTAAGGGTGGTTCGGATATAATCAAAAGGGACCCTGGTCAAAACTCAAAAGGCAAGTCATATGACCACAGAGTCCAATAAGGGTAGAGAGGTTAATGTATTTTGAACATGCCATATAAAATAATAGATAGACTAGGTATGTTAAAGCTTGTTTAGAATTTTGAAAGCCAAAATTTTCTTATCTTTGTTACTTTATTTTTAGTCTGTTTAAAAGTTTTTGCATATATTAGTACATTGTGACACGTACTTTAAAATTTGTATTTTTAAACATAAATAATTAGTTTAAATTATTAATTATGACTCATAATAAACAAGAAATTAATAAACTAGATAAAAATGGTATATTTTTGCCGGTTCTATAACTTTCTCTATCCGTAAATGTTACCTGTAAAAGCAGGTATTCACGCGGGGCGAATTTCCCGGAATCCGGTGATGATCCGACGCATTCAGCCACAGTGAATCTTCAATATTAAAAAGTAAGTATTTAAAAATAATAATTAATCCATATTGAATAAAGTTTAAAATAGCACGCTCGTTTTATATTATTTACGACAGTGCTTTAACAACAGCCATCATAGTTTCGATAAGATTGATCGAGTGGGGTAAGGACAGATAATCTAACTGGTTTGAAAAAATCAATGACTTGTCAAATTCGTCGCATTCTAAATTCGAATTTTAGATTAACCGATGTTCGTTTTAGATTTCGAACGCGTTAAGTGAGACTAATTATTTTTTTAGCGTTAGTTCAATAAAAAAATGGTAATCCTCTAAAAAGGTCTTTGTTGTGTTTTGTAATAAACAAATGTTGTAAAAATTAAGCAGGTAAGGAAGTGAGTCGTAATACAATAAGTCTATTATATTATTACAAGATTTCTGGTACTTATGCCGTAATCTTAAAGAATGTTTACAAATATTTATAGTTTTAATATTATAGAAGTTCTTTAAAGTGGAGTCTAGCTACGCATAGATCAAAAGTAATAAATATTTACAATATAATTTCCGTTAAATGATTTATTTTGTATTGTCATCTTTTTTATCTTTTCATAGTTAAGTACAAGTAGATTGAAAGTGTTGCTCAGAAGTGACATCTATTATAGCTTGAGATGCGTCTTGATGCAGCTGAGATGTGTTTCACAGTACACTGAACGTTATGACGTTCACGTTCACGAAAGGAATTTGAACCCATAGCCATAGTTATGGGTTCAAATTGAAGTGAAATTATTCTATTCTTATGGCGTTTAAAACATATCAATCAATTAGGCATCAATCACTTAGTCAATATCACGACGTATGGTATGAAATTATTTATATTACTAATTATTTATATTATTCATAAACTATCAAATTTGACAATAATTTTTCATTGTATTGCCTTTTATAATTGAATATTACAAAATTAGTTACTAGTTATAAATAGTTTACAATAAAAGTAAATAGTTTATATTAAAATATTTTTCTATTACATTATTTATATCTCCTGTAAAATCATGAGAACTGGCATTAACTCCTACCAAAATAGTGACATTTACACATTAATAATAATCCTAAAAGCGACCCTAAGATGATCTTGCATTCGCAGCGGAGCTCCAGACGGATATGGTAACAAAACTAAACTCTATTGTAAAATTATAAAGTTTAAAATTAAAATTCCAAATATTATAAATATTTTTGAGAATACCAAAGAACTGTTAAACCGTTTTTGTTTGATTATTGATGATGACTTTCTTTTTTGTGGGATTATACTGCAAAATTTTTGGGGCTATGCTGTCTGTTTCTGGTTAAGGTAGTGGGAAGCCGTAGACCAAGTAGGATCTATGGATCTTACTTGGTCAAATGTTGAAAAGATAAGATAAGTGGCTGATGGGTTCAACTGTTTCTGGGATTAGTGTGCACAAACGCACAGACAAACAAAAATTTTCCATGTCCTCGGTAAGTTACGTTTTTTTGTAGTTATTACTAAATACATAAAGAGATATAAAAGAAAAAATACTTTTATACATTTTCACAATTATAATAAAACAAAGCTTCAAAGACAAAAATTACGTTAAAATTAACAACAACCACCGATTTATATAGTCAATTTTCAAATCAGTTCACGGCGTCTATCATGTCGCAGGAATTAATCTTCCATCGTATTACTTTGCGAGATAACAAATTTCTATCGGAGGGAGTCCGGGCGCTCCGTCCTCCCACATGCCTCTCCCTCCATGAACCTTTAATAAAGTAGTTTAAAAGACTCTAAGCTTTCATGACTTGAAATAACTTATACTATACTGTACTTGGTACTAAGACTATGATATTAATGTATTTTTAGTAGTTTGTTTGTTTGTTTTTTACATCGTTGTTTTTAGTCCCTTTTTCTATTATAATTTTTGGGATATTTATAGACATGATGTTAACAAGACGAAAACATATTAAATACGTAAGGTAAGTAAAACTAGTTAATTTGCATTCCGTGAGGATGATAAGTGTATCTATTGGAATATAAGAATAATCTAGAAATTAATCACGACGTTGAGTTCCCCCACTTAACACGCAATGCCTCCAGAATTCAGCGGAAACTGGGAAGTGAAGTGTCTTAACAATAGATTCCCTCTGCCTTGCTGTGTGCGGGATACAGCGTGAAACTGCAAACACAAAAGAATAATAAGAAAAGAATTGTAAACAAGAATAACTTCCTTAGACTATAATACAAGCAGTAGAATTTTGATAGCAAATAATTTGTAAAAATCGAAGCCTAAATTATGAAAATATTTTCCTTGAAGACGTAGTAAAAGTATGCACAATATATGTAGGTGGAGTAGGAAGTAGTGTGTCACCACTCTCGTGCAGCCTGAAAGTTCTTTTAAGTAAATTATAAAAATAGTGACTTTAATGTTAAAGTCGCGATATAGCCTCGTATCGTGGGGGGCACCTGCCTCCCCATTGTCTCACGATAGAGCCCTCTTGTACGGAGATTAGGAGTGAGCTCGTTACAACGACTAGCTAAGGTTGTATGTTGTACTGTTGTATGTAGTTAAATTTCAAATGCTTAGTTAATAGATAGCAATAATTAATATTAATTATAATAATAATAAAATATGAAAAGATTATTTTTGTCTTCATCATTTTGTATAACACTTGTGGTTGAAGTTGTTTGTTGTCTTAAGGTTGATTATTAGTAAGCGATCAACAATAAGCAATTTGAAAATTATTTCTTCATTTTATTTACGCCTATACCATATAATAAAACAAAAAAAAACGGTCATAATGATAAATATAAAAAAATATTAACTACAACATATTTATCTTCCAATTGACCTGCATCGAACGTGACTCAACCACTGTTCGCGCTACAACAGCTGTAGTGACGTCATAGAGTTACCGGTGCTTATCTGCGCCTGTCACCGGATGAGCGTGCAGCGTCTCCGGCAGATAACGGCACAATGAGCACAGTCTGCCCGGCCGCATCGACCGGTGGGCGTGGCCCGACCCCGCCCCCCGCCACCGCCTAATCTACGGATCAGGATAAACCTAACCCGGACACACCCATTGGAGGAGGCTTTACCGAATACCGGAGAGGCGAACGCTATTGGTATCTCGGATTAGGATATGTGGGGTATTATGTATCTTTCAGGTTTCAGGCGTGGATTTTCTATATACTCGTACATGTATATAGCTAGCTATGTTTTAAGGTTCCTAAGAGTTACATGAGGTACCTTGAGTGTTACGTAAGATACCTTTGTGCCGTATTGAGGTAACTGACCTTATTGTATTGACATGAAAATTAGCACTAAACTATTTTTTTATATGGGATAATAATATCATGCATGTGATTCACGAGTATTAATTTCCACTCCTAGATATATGTTTATGTAAACACACGTAATGGAAGGTGTTTGTCATCTTAACTGAATCTGTCATATATTTGTTGATTTTTTAAGTTTATTTTTGTTATTTTCTATGCAAAAAACATTACATATTTATATTTGTGGAAAAAACCTGCTAACAAGTGAACTTTAGACCGCTGAAGTGTTAAAACGTCGATCTACTATAGTTTATATAATCCTTATATTATTAAAAATAGAGCTTAAAACGGTTTAATGTATTTATTAAACGATTTAACATAAATTAGAATAGATAGTTGCTAAATAGATGTAGCGAACATTGTGATAATTGTGTGTAGAAAGGAAACATTTGTGCTACTATATCCAAACTTAAATATATTATATATATTTTTAAATATGCCCAAAGTGGGGATTCAATCCCCACTCGAGGAAATTAAATATTTTTTTAAAATTAATTTTTTCATTTCATCACGCAATGCCTCGAGAATTCCGTGGAAAGTGGGAACGGAGTGTCGTAACACTAGGTTCTTTCTGCCCACCCTTCTGTGTGCGGGATACAGCGTGCGTTAGTTTGTTGACAAGATACGTTCTTAAAAGTTCAGTTCGTCCGTTATGGCATATTTGAAATATATTTTGATTATTTTTATTAGAGATGCGCCGAATATTCGTTTAGTATTCGGTATTCGATGTATTCGGCATCTCTTTCAATATTCGTAATCGGCCGAATTATTCGGCTATGGTGCCGAATAAATTCAGTTCGAGTATTTTTCTTTTATGTATATCTTAAAATGTAGTCAATATTTATTTTAAGCCTTAAATCAACATTTTAAATTTATAATGAACATACTTAAGTCGCAGATTGATAATATTAGACACTATAACATACCTGTACAGAGAGAGAGGAACAGTGCAAAAATTTAATGTACGAGAAGAATTCAACGTTTTTCAAATAGTTCGGTCAAATAGTTCCCTAGAAAAATCCCCATGCTAAATGCGGTAAAGAACACACAGCGAGTCACTGCGCAAAGCCAAAGGGTCAAGTCCTTCGCAGATTATTGGGTCCCCAGCGATTCCAACGACTCTGTGTTGTTTGCGATCAAATGGGTCGAGCTGATACTGGAGTGCACCAGCCCAGAGATGAGAACGGTACTCCATATTTAAAAAAAAACAATAGCGAAATTAGACTTATGTTTTGCCCACCAATCAAAAGGGCTCTGGATTCTAGGTAGAAGACGTTCACCTGCATAACTATTTAATTCCACAGCGATTGGGCTTTTAGGATCTTCTGCAATGACAGGATCCATCGGTGGACCCTCTGGTCCAACAATGTTGATAAGCAATTTGTGGTACATTTGGATAATGTTTGAAATTTCGTGCTTTCGGGTGGCGGTGAGGTACGGCCCGCTCGTTATCTAGCTAGCGACGTCAGGTAGCCTACATGTTAAAACCTGTTTACGTGGCAAAATAACGAAGAAATCGAAAACCGAATAATTCGACAGAATATCCGGTTCGGTAAAGTTTAAGCCGAATAGTATTCGGTATTCGGTTATTCGGTCAACCCACTATCGGCGCATCTCTAATTTTTATATTTAGTAAGTATAATTAACATTTTCTATGTTTAGCTATTATAAGGCGATTATATAAAAATGTAAAAGACATACGTGGAGACATACTACTTATATATATGTGTGTATTAAGACCAATATAATTATTAGTTACTCTAGAATTCATATGCTATTTTATTTAAGCGAATATGTTTCAAGCAGAAGAGGCCAGTAGAGTCAGGCCAGTGAGGCCAGGCACAGGGACAGCATAGGTGGGTACGACTGTAAGCGCGACAGGTTGTGGATTCGAGTCCCACTCGAGAAAATAGAATGTTTAATATTTTCATTTCCCTGCTCTGGTAACGTCAACTTCCCTTGCACTCGTCACACAATACCTCCAGAACTCAGCGGAAAATGGGAAACGGAAGTGTCTTTATGTGAACGGAGTGTTTTACCACAAGACTCCCAGATTTCCTCTTCCTATCCTGCTATGTGCGCGGTACAGCATGACGCAAAAAAATATATTTAAAGAAATAATTCAAAGTATTATATTAATTTTTTTTTTTTTAAGTATTTGATATACAGATTTTAGGTACCTACAGTTTAAGCTCAAACTAGCTTTGTTAAATGATGTCTGCTGTGTACGTTCAGTTGCCCCTCTCTGAAATAAAAAATATTGTATTATTAATTTTGAAATTGATGCCATCATGGCGCAGTCAGAGAATTCGATGGAAACTAGAGAAAGGAGTGTCTTAACACTGTGTTCATTCTGCTGTTCCTTCTACGTATACCTTTGCAGTTAAAATGTAATTGTCATTCTGATTATGTTGAAAGAAACAATAATATCTATCATCTCTATATCTCGAGATATCAATAGACACAAAGTTCTTACAATAAAAGTTTTATAAATATTTTAGTAGGCGGCGTTGAGTGGCGGAATGTCTTAATAGCTTCCCTCTGCCGAAAGCTGATTTAATTTTTATTTTTCAATAAAATGTTTCTTTGGTATATAACAAATTTGTATACATATCCTAGTATTATTTTCACAAAAGCTACACGCATATAGATATAACCTACGTTATACGTAAGCTTAAGCTATAATGCTATAAAATACATAGAGAGTGAGTGAAAGCGCGGCACAGACAGCTTTCATATTTTCCTCTCGTTCCAACATCACAATCGCTCCGATACTTAAGTTGTAACCATTGTTTTATCCACAAAGAAGTCGGTCGATACAAAGCCTCCATTGCCCTATTTATTGTGTATACAGTTAACTATTTTGTTTTTTTTTATTTAAGCTATTGTTATTAGTACTTATCTTCTTTCATATTCGGTTAAACTATAATTTGAAATGTTTAAAAATATGAATATTTTTCACAATTATATTATTATTTAGTCTGTATAAACGCGAAACATGCATGAAATAACCATAAATAATAAATAACTAATTCAGCTTTTTTAAATAACTAAATATATCAACGTTGAATAATATTTTATTAACATAGCAAATTGCCACGGAAAATTTTAATAAAAAAGACAGCGTTTCATCAAATGTGCTAAGTCGATCGTTACAATTTGTCAAAGCCAGCATTTAATATCGTAAAAGTTTTAGAAATTAAGATAAAATGTCGCTTGCCGGAAGGTAATACCGCTTAAACGGCCACGTACAAAATTATAGGAAGCCGTGACAATTTTTTCTCCCAACGCGGAGAGTCAGAAAGCCCGCGTGATTTATATAATGAATAAAAATGCCTCCTGGCGTCGCCCATTCGCCATGTTAGTTGCAATTAGCCTCGTTTATAGCCATCTAAATTGCAAAATTAGTACTATATTCGAAAAGTAATTAAGAAATTGCTGTAAAATTTAAATGTAATAACATTATACCTAATTTACCTACGCGTTTAGGTAAGCTAGGTAATCAGCGATAATTCACAGCAACGCGTATTGTCTAATACAACGTGAGGCAACATAGAAACGCGTCGTATCTGGACGCGCCTCGATCACGTAACAAGATAACGCCTAACACCCTCTTTATACAAGAATCGAACCAGTAAGTATCTGTGAATTACAAGTGTAAACAACCTGAACCCTGAAGGCCGCCCTGCCGCCGTGGAGCGTGGGCTGGGCTCCAAAAAAAAACCTCGTTAAAATATCGGCTTAAAAAAGAAAAGCGCTGAAACGGGAGGCTCGGGTGGTATCGGTTTTTCTCGACGCGGGCGGTTCGCTGGGCGGGGCCGAGCGCCAGTAGCGCGCCGCCGGCCGGCTGGAGCGAACGTGTTTGGTGTTTCGTCATCGCCGTGACGGCCACATGTGAGATATTTCGGTATGTTGATGTCGTGATTCGTAACAAGATGGACTTTCAGAGTGCAATGGAAACTTTCGCAGAAGCATGGGCAGCGGCTAACACGGTGAAGTCGGAAGCACCGAGTGATCTGTCACAGGTGAGTTTTTTTTATTTACCTCTTTTTCCCTTTTTTTTTTTAATTCTTTACATTGTTATTTTGTAACACAATTTATTTAAAAATAATGAACGTTGTTATAGTACAAAAAAAAAACAAACATTAGGTTGTAATAAAAAAAACACTACTTGTCCGATTGTTTTCCTTCCACAATAAGTCCTATGCCAAGTTCATCTAGATAAGTTTAATTTGCATAAATATAATGAAGCACTTACATACATAATTGAATTATTAATTTAAAACAATAGTAATTGATTTTTCGGCAAGGTCTCCCAGTTATTCTAAATTGTGAACTGTAATTAAATATGTGCATTACATTATATTAGTTTTAAATATTTGATCGTACAGGAATTGTTGATAGATTAGATTTATATGGAATGATTACATTTGTTAAAAATGTCTAAATTTTATTTTAAAAAAAGTAATTCAAATTATAGAAAACAGTATTTTTTAGTTACATATTATTTTTACAAAATACAAACACGGAAATCAATATTTTTTTATATCGCTGTAATTTAATGGACACATTTGTATAACATATTTCTCGTTGAATGATTATACTAAAATATATAGGAGCTATTAAAAATATTTTGTATAAATATTAATGTTCTTTTTTTGGTTTGTCAATGATTAATTTGAATTAACGTAACTTTTTACAGTTACGGCAATCGGTAAACCTGTTTCTTCTATAGATTAACCTTCAAAATGTTAATCCAACTCAAATATTTTGCAATTTAATAGAATTTGGAAATTTTAAATATTTATATCAAGTAAATAATTTTCAACAACACAAAAGTTTTACAAGGCTTTAGTATGAAAAAAAGTAATTAGTGCATTCTTATTATGATAATTTTATCTCTGAATGGCTATATTAATGTATTATATTGAAATAAAAGAACGAAAAATGGTTTTGAAGAACTTATTGATAATATATATATATCATACTTTACAGTAGGTACATAGGCTTTCAACTTTTTTGTGCAAAATTTATTGTTTAAGTTTTTTTTAATATTTATTTAATTTTTAGCACACAATAAAAGTGAGGGATAACCCAAGTTCAAGTATTTTTTTTTCAATTTAAGTTTCTGATAACAAACATCGTAATAATTTACTAACAATGTACTCGTATAACGCAAATTACAAAATGTACCTATTATTATTTTTTTTATATTAATATTAGCTTAATAAACAATGGAATATAATTTGTTCTTTTTCTTATCATTAGAAAAACGAAGCTTAATCACTCCGCTACTTAAGTGGGG
>DWNA01001951.1:0-13019 GCA_018249835.1 Heliconius besckei
TTTCCTGTAGACACGAACCATTTGCCACAAGCGGCGAATCTTAAAGATAAGACGCAGGACTCATGTAAAACTAGTTGATATCTGTCAGGTTTGCCCGCGTGGAGTACTTCAACGTGGGAATTCTCCATGCCTACTGCTAGCCATGAACCTGTAGGGAATTTTGTATGTTGAAAATTAATGACACGTTTATAAAATATACATATAAATAAGTTTAAATAATAATTACGTAAATTATAATGCCAAGCAAAACAAACAACAATCATCCACATTCCCAAATCTCATGACTCAAACTAATTATCTGTTGGGCAGCATCCCTTTAAAAATATCTGGCTATCTAACAGCCTCTATCTGGTAGAAACAACTAATAAACTTCATTCGTTACCAGTGCAACGGACACTTAATATTTTTCAATACACAATATAATCCTAATCCCCAAACGTGATTAAAAACCCCATACCGCTCGGACAGTATCCCAATGAGAATATCTGACTGGAGAAGTCGTGCTGGTGGAGCTGGCGGCCCTCGCGCAGGTCCCACGAGCGCACCGTGTTATCGAGACCGCCGGTCCAGAGGCGGGTGCCATCCGGGCTGATGTCTATGCAGGACGCGCCGTCTGTGTGGCCTGCGAAAGAGAGATAATGTTCTAGAATGTTCTTGGTTTCACGCTGTACTTTACGTATATTTGAGTTTAATTTTGGCGATCGTAAATAAAAGCAAAATATTTTTAAGTTCAATTTGAAGAAAATGTTAATTGACATTTTTAATAAAGAAACAATCACTAATAGCCAATAGCAACCAATAACGTTAATTTTTATTAAGTGGACTATATAACATTAAACAAATATTATCAATATAATTTAACGCTTCCACTTAGCACGCAATGCCACAAGAATTCGGCGGAAAGTGCAGAATGGAGTGTCTTAAAACTGAGTTCCCTCTGCTTTCCCTGCTGTGTGTAGGATACAGCATGAAACTGATTAACGCTTCCCGTAACACGAAGCGCGGCGTTGGGTTACGTAGTTAGGTAAATATGTCAAAAATTATAAATATAGTCTCACCTTGAAATTGTCTAACTAAAGTTTGATTATGGAGATCCCATACAGCTATATTGCCATCTGAACAACAACTGAAGCACACCTGAAACATTCTCATTGACTGTAATATGGAATGTTACTTATTTAAGGAACGTATTTTTTAATTTATTATTAACGTCTGATTAAATAGTACAGCAACTGAATAAATGGACGAAATAAAGGACACGCCGAAGTAATGGACGAAATTAACCAAAAAATAATTGTTTAACGTAATAGCTTTATAAACTTATCCTAGGAAAGACAAATAATATAATTGATTTTGAAAACTAGAACATCTCATGTTTAATCACTCTGCATCCGTTGTGGCGCAGCGGAAAAAAAGTGTTACTGTAAACCGACCGGCTGTGGGTCGATGTGGGCGGTGGTCGATCCCCATTCAAGGAAATTAAATATTTATTTCAATTTATAACATTTCCGTCACACAACACGCAATGCCTCCACGGTTCCAGTGGGGTAAGGAGTGCCTTAACACAAAGCCTACCCTGATGTGTGCGGGATACAACGTGAAGCTGACTAAACATCCAGGATACCTTGGAGTCGGGGCTGATGGCGAGCGCATAGCATGCGGGCGCGGAAGATGTAAGCTCGGCTCGCATGCGTGGCGTGGGCGCGGACAGGTCCCATATGGACAGGTTTGAGGCCTCACCGCCCACCAGCAGAGTGCGCCCGTCGGGCAGCAGCTTGACTGAGCGGATGTAGTTGTCGCGTTGCTAGAATGGGTAATATTTGACAAATATTAGTTATTGGTTATTGTTTTATTCTGATATTTGTTTTCTGCTGGAAATATACCAAATATATAATACTACTAAATATAGAATATTTTAATTAATATTAGTCTTTTATTCAGATTTTAGATTACCATATTTGTTTACCCTTTGACAAAGCTTCTCAATCAAACTCACCAAACAATCCAACTGCGACAACGGCTCCAAGCTGCCCGGCGACCCCGGATTAGTGATATCCCACAGCTTGACACACCCCTTCCCCCCAGTATAGGCGTGTCTCGCGTTGTTACTGAGCGAGAGAGCGACCGCGCACACCACTTCCCCGTGGGGTAGTGCGGCGACAGTGCGCACACCGCGGGGAATACCCGGACCGGAGAGTGCGTCCGCTGGGAACGGCACCGGTTGAAGGGGACCCCCGCACGTGTGGTACGAATATGGACTGTGGGGCATAAATAAACATTGTTCAGTGAGTTTTTAAAAGTATCCTAACGGTTAAATAAGTTATTTTATTTACAACTCGTTAAATTTCTAATCTATAGTAAGTACCAGAAAAGTCGTTGAGTTTTCATAGATTTTTGCAAAAAAGCTAAATAAACGCTAAAACGTAAGAACAAGATAAGTATAAACTAATACGTACGTGAAAACTTGAAAAAATGTACGTGACACAGTAAAAAAAAATTGAGCATACATTTAAATGTATCTACTATCTATGACATGACATACATACATGTATATATCGCACCTGTGATCATGGGCATTTAGATATGCTCCTTTATAGTTACAAATATAGAATAAAGTCACCCAGTCACGATTTTTCCAAACTGAATATTAACAAACAACAAATATAAAATAAAACCCCCTACTCACGGTTTACTCGGCGGCATGCCGTTCGTCCTGGACAGGGGCGCGTGGGGCGCGTGCTGCACTCCCGCGTCGTAAGGCAGCGGCGGTCTGTACGCGTAGGGCGGGAACGCGTACCGACCGGTGGGCGTGGGCGCGCGGTTCTTGGCGCCGGGGGTGCCTGGCTTCTCCTGTGGAGTGGGTTTCAATTTAGAATCGGTTACACATTTCTCTTAAGTAAATTCGTAAATATTAAAAACAAATGTGTAAGCTTCAGTGGTTATTGGTAAAAAACAAAATATTTTAGTTTCAATTCTCTTAGGTAGACAAATTCAAGTAAAAACTTTAGATAAAAGAACATAATAATTTAACTTACATCTTTAGAACTCTTCGGCGTAGACCTACTTGAAGACGATCCCGACCTTGAGGGCGGTCTCGGACCATTCTCAGTTCTCTCACTCTCCGTCCGTACACTTGGGGATCCTCTTTCCTCCTAAAGTAAAAAAAAACATATCTTAGAATAATATACAATTTTCACATATATTAATAAGCAAATCAAATTTTCTGTTGTCTGTGTTCTGTTCCCCACTTTCCAGTGTATTCTGAAAGCATTGCGACAGTGGCGGAACTCAACACCGCGCTTTGCCTCGACACCAGAGCGAACAAATGAAAATATAAATTTAAATAAATATTTCCTTTCCTTGAAAGTCGGGATCAAACTCACAACTAATCGATTTTGCACCACACTTTCGGTCATGTGTTTATTAATAATTTAAATTTGCATTTATATTATTAATAAACAAAGTGTTTGGCTTGGTAAGCACAAATACAATGCTATGGCAAAATTCAGAATATCATTAACATGCAAAAATAATATATTTTTAAAATATTTATAAATATTCACCTCATTAGCTACATCGACGACAAGGTCTTGATCACTTTTCTCAGCATCACTATCCTGAAATATAAATTTTAATAAAATTACATAATTCATTAAAATTGTACCTATTTTTTTAAAAAAGCTATTTATTAGACAGCGATAGAAATGAGAGCAACAAAACAATTATATCAAGAAGCATTTACAAAGCTGGAAATAAGGCGGCTGATTGTATGAAATTAGTAAGTGTTGGTATTTTAATTTATCTTCCTATATCCTCATGTATGATTATTATAAATTGGGTAAAAAGCAAAAAAAACTTATTAAATATAAACTTTAATATGATAGTGGAACACAAAAAAAATCAAGAAAATAAAATATCAAAAATCACAATATATTGTGTAATAGTCTGAATAAAAGTAAATTAATAGAGGTACTAATTACTAACATTACATTCATTGATATAAATAATGACAAAAAATATATATACAAATAAAAATCGTACTCTAGTGGCGGACATAAACACGTCAGTCTAATGTCGTGCCCATAGTTACAAATTCTACCTCTTAAAACACAATACAAGTTAGTCCTATTCTTTGTTCAAATTGGCTCACACATAGAATACAGCAAAACTGTCAAATGTTTATCTGTCAATGTCAAAAATCTGTCAATGTCAAAAATCTGTCAAATACCTGTCACTGTCACCGTCAGCCACCCGGACCACTCACAAGAAGCGTGTAACAGTATAAACAAGCGGCACGACACATACACTACATAGACTCACATGTCCAAGTACCTTCTCCTCCTTCCTTCGTTTGGTGTCGAGGGGCTCCGGCTCTGGTGACCGCGGTCGGTACTTTTGTTCGCGTTCGTGGGGTGATACTGATCGCCTTTGCTGGTTTTTTAATAAAAAAAAAGTATAATTATCATTAAAAAAATATATTTTTAGTTTAAAAAATATGCATAGACATTTTCATTTGTTTGGCAATAACTCTTATATAACCTATATTAAATTTTCATATCGAAATCAAAAACAGTTCTTATAAATCGATATGATAAACGAAAACTGAACCATAACTATAAAGTATATTATATTTGTCGCAAATCGTCGTAATTTAGTTTTTTTTAATGTGAACATCTCCAAAATATTGGACAAAGAAAAATCGTGTAACAATTAAAGTATAATTTAAATAAATGTTTTCATTGTTATGTTATAACTTTAATCTATATATATAAAAGGACTTGTCCTCACTGACTGAGGTAAGACGCACGCACAGCCGTAACCGCTGATGGGAGAAACGTGAAATTTGGACAGATGTTTAGTTTTGTAATCTGGACATCCACTAAGAAGGATTTTGAAAAATTTTAACCCTAAAGAGGTGAAATAGGGGTTTGTATGGAAGTTAATTTGTATGGAAAAAAAAAATCGGCACCGATTTTTATAAAATTGGAAATTTAGATATTTAAAAGTATTTAATTGAACACGTTAATTGAACACGTGTTTCATCGTTTTCTAGAATTCTCCCCCTAAGGGTGCAAATAAGTTTGTATGGAAAAATTCTTAAATCGCCACCGATTTTTATAAAATTTGAAATTTAGACTCTTAAAAATATTTCATTGAACACATGTTTCATGGTTTATTAGAATTTACCCCTAAATACGCAAGCGAAGCTGCGCGCGTCCGCTAGTAGAATCATATCACAACTCATGTTCGCTTTGCCTCTTCCTGTACAATATCAAGAAAAAAGAGAAGCAACAAATATCAGTTTGAGATCTTATATTGCTATTTTATATCAAAGATTAATCAATAAAATCACTTACTTGTTGACTCATAACCCTCGAGGACATCCTATCGTCGTCCCGAGGGGGTTGGGACATGAGGGGAGGAGGGGCCGGCCCACCGGGCAGCACTGGCGGCTTTATGTCTGGCGGCGGGGGCAGTTCTACCTGATGGTAATAAATAGTGACATAACATTAGTTATAGCTTTACGCTGTATCCGGTTTATAGCAGGGAAGGCCATCGTAGTGCAGGGCACAAGGGTGTGGGTTCGATCGAAGGAATGATTTATTATTTGTCAATATTTTCATTTCTTCGCTCTAGCACCAAGGCAATAGCCCGGCGTTGAGTTCCGCCATTTAACACGCTGTGGCTCTGAAAATTCGGCGGAAAGTGGGGATGAAGTGTCTTCCCACTACACTAGATTCTCTCTGCCTATCCTGTATGCGGGATACAGCGTGAAGCTGATGATAAGCAAGGAAGCTAGTGTTAGGACACCGTATCACACTGCTAAATATATTCGCCCATGATCATCTACAATCTCATCTTGTGTGGTTCAGCATTCAAATATTGAACAAAATACTTTATACTGATACTTTTTTTTTATGAACCAATTGACGACGACTATGCAAACACTAAGTGGTAAGGGATAAACGAACATAACTTTTCATCTTAAATTTAAACAAAACAGAGAAAGCAACCACAAAAACCTCCATACCTTATGAGCAGGCGGCGGCAAATGCGGTGTGGGCGGAGGTCCGGCTCCGGGGAACAAAAGACCGCCCCCTAGCAACGCCCCCGCACCCCCCACACCGTGGGGCAGACCTGCAGACGCGTGTATTTGTTGCTGTAGACAGACAAAAGATATCGTTAATATAATTAGTTATATGTTTATATAATATAGAGGAAAACTGATTAAATGTATAATGACAAAATAAATGTTTGTTATAACCCCATTGTAAGTGTTAAACAAAGAAAAAAAAACACTATACACATATGTACAGTAAGGTCAACGAGTCGTGCCCACATTGAAGTTAGGCTTTATGAACTTTTATATATAATCGAAAGTAGGAAAAATATTAAAATATGTATGCTTCAAACTCCATCAACTTCAGGGCAGCCAAGACTTGTCTATTGTAGTGTATAGTAATGTACTACTTATATAAATCAATAGAAAATATGTACAAATTGCCAATGGGAAATAATAACTATTTAAATGTATACAAAATGGGAAAACAGATTACCTTGATAATATATTATCTCTGCTAAACTCATTTTTTAGAGATATGTGATAAAAATTATTATAATTAAAATCTCCAAATATAAATGTTAGTAACAGAGCAAATGGTAATAAATTATTATTAATTGTACTATAATTCTGATGACATGACATGAAATGGATATTTTAGATGTAGTAAGTAAGAATGGTATATAAAAATAATTGTTAGAAATACTAAAATAGATGGATAATTAACAAAATAAATTAAGTGTCATTTTTAGATTATTTAATTTATTTTCTTTATTATAACGAAATACTTTAAAAATATATTCTGTATATAATAAATTCACAGTAAAGTCAATGAAATCATAAGTTCCTTTTAAAAGTCATTTAAAACTATTTTTTCTGAGCACTATTTTTATTATAAGTATTTCTATACATGTGACCAACTAATTAACTCAAGATTTGTTTAAGAAAGACCAATATTTAAAATTAAGTCTTAGGTGAATTTATTATTTCCCATAAATTAATAACTAACAATTTAGATGTCAATACCCATGAAAATAAATGAATAATTTATTTTACTTAATATGTACCAACAAATTAATAATATCGCATAAAACAATGCGCTAACAAAACGATGATAGAGTAAAAATAATCACATACAAAAAAACAATGAAAATGTGCAGAATAAGCAACAACAACTAAAAAGTCAATGGTGCTAAAATTAATTGAAACATAAAAAAGACGATAAAAAAAGACTATATAAATTGATTCATATAATAAAATTTAACTACTTTTATCAATTATAGTTACATTTACTATTTTAAAAGATAATTTTTAAAAGATTTTATCTTAAGCAACATTGTCAAAAAGTGTAACGTAAATAAATAAATAAATTTTATATATATATTGCTTCATTATTTCATCATATTTTTTAATATTTCATTTTATAAATATTTTAATTGTTAAAAAAAACTAATTACCCATCATTTATCAGATAATTGACAATATAATTTGAAATCATTGTTTAAACATTTATTTACGGTTACTGTTGATTCTACACTATCATATTGAATTTGTGTAAACATGAATAATTTTTATCTAATCTACTTTTAAATCGGCAATAAAAGTTTGTGAGTAATGTCTCAATTAAAACTAAAATGAAATTAACATTATAATTAAATTAATGTTTAAATGATGGTGGTAACGATTTAAAAAAAATTGGTGTTAATCACAAGAACGAAAGGCCGTCGTGGCGCAGGGGCACATGCGTGCGACGGTAAACGCGATAGTTGTGGATTTGATGCCCATTCATGGAATGATATATTTAGTATTTTCATTTCTTCGCTCTGGTAAGGAAGCGAAGCACGACGCAGTGACTCAAGAATTCGGCGGAAAGTTGAGAACAGAGTGTCTTTACTAAGGTTCCCAGGTCTCACTCTGCCTACTATATGCAGAATACAGGATGAAGCTATAAAAAAATAATTGTCAATCAATTTGTAATTTTAAAAGATGGTGGTGCCTATTAAAAAAAATCAATTGGTGTTAATCACAAAAAACGAAAAAAAAAAACTAAGCACAACAATATTGTTGTCACTTACAAGGAGTTGCTGGAGGCCTTGTTGTTGTTGTTGCTGCGGACAACATTAAACAAATCCATTCTCAGTTTTGTTGGAAAATTTTGAAAGAATTTTGTGTATTAATTTAAGCATTAAGATAGCAACTCCACATAATAAAATTATAAAAGATTTGTAATTTTAAATTACTTTTTAAACTATTTATTAATAATTCTAATTATTTTAGATATATTTTTTATGAAATAATGTAGATACTCCATGACAATATAAACGAGAAATAATATAAATATTTACAATTTACTATACATTCTATAAAATCATGTCCATATAAAGTTTTATTTTACAATAAAGGATATAACAACTACTTTTAGAAAACATTAACTTGAAAACCAAGAGCCAAAGAGGCTTTCTAAAAATAAGTCAATTTTATCATAGAATACCTACTATTAAAAAAAGTCTAATTTTCATATTCAATACAATAAAATCCCCATTGAACTAACATTTTTCAAAAATGAACCTTACCCCAATGATAGCGTTAAGTTCAGACATAGTGACCTGCTTGGCTCTCTCCACCGCTGAGGCGACCTGCTGTTGATGCTCTTGGGCTAGGAACGGCAGCACTTGTCCTATTATTGCACTGAGTCGTTTTGCTATTTCCGTCTAAAAACAATAATTTCAAACTAAATATCACTGTTATTAATCTTTAAAGCTTAATGCTGTATCTATATGGATGGCAAAGGAAATCTATCGATTGACCTTATATTATACTCCAATTACCACTTTTCGTCAAATTTAAAAGACATAAATAATAAAATTTTAATGTCATGGTGATATTAGTAATATAATTTTAATGTATTTAAAAGTTAAATTATGATTCATCATAATGAGGATTTAGTAAGTTTTTGTCATTTAAGTAAATATAAATCAAGATAGTGTTTTATTTAATGAAGCATACTAGTACTATAAGTTTAGAAACCATTGTCAAATGGGTGGGTTCAATCCCAATGGCGTTATGAATTATCAAGGCGAAATGTGCTGCTACTCAACAATCAGTTACTCGGAGAATGTAGTGTCTTGACAGAGGATAAAAAGTGAAGCTGATTTTATATAATTCTATTATAATAACAAAAATATGGTATTCAGTTTTGCACTCAATACATAATGCTTCAAGAATTCTGCAGAAAGTGCTTTGTGCTCAACATATGGGAACAGAGTGTCTTAACATTAGTCCAAGTTCCCTCTGCCTACCCTGTTATGTGCACAATACAGAAAGAAATGGGGAAAAAAATATAAACTACTTTAAGCACTTTTTTTTTATACTAAAACACTATGGTAACAAAATTTAAATATATTATTACACAGAACATATTTGCATTTAAAAACAAATATTATTGTGAACAATAGATGTCATTAAAAAGTGCTAATAGTATTTACATATCAAACATAGTAATTAAATATTATAAGTACACACCTGTTTATGCATTTCAACATTGAGGCCATATGACATTTCATAATACTGAAAAAGAAATATTTAATTATTGATCATAATGAAAAATAAGACGAAATATTATAAGTAAAAGGTGTGAGAAGAACATTAAAAAAAATGTATTACCATCACATAATGTCGTTGCATTTCAGTTTTCTCATTGGCAAACTTTTCACATTCCAATTTCAATCTGAAAAGTATTAATGTACATACAAAGAGATAAGTGCTACAATATGTTATTAGAATTGGAGGTCTTTTTTTATTATATACATTTTATTTAAAAAACTATGTCTAAAACTTGAATATTAAATTTATAAATAATTCATTTATACTTACTGATGACACTGTGCTTGTAGAAAGTTAAATTCTTCCTTTATACGTTCTAGATTATCCGCTATAGTAAACTTAATTGGACCTGCCGTAGGCTGCGGTCCCTACAAAGAAATAAAAAAAATGAATTATTAGAGTGTACTAAATCTCTTAGAATTTTAATAGTAATCGTCTTAAGACTTGTATTTACATTGAGAAGCAATTAATATTTAAAAAAAAATACAAACCCTAACTGCAGCCGCCGGGTGCCGCGTCGGCGTCGGATACATCCTGTCACTAAACTACACAAAGATTCTATTTTTCACGAAAAAATATAGTTTTCTTTAGATCTTATATGAAATAAAATTGACGGCACCATTTCCATAAAGTTCTCAGCCTTCGCTATAATGCACTTAACACGGAAAACCCGCGGCTAGGCGCTAAACACAATGATATGCATAAACTTTGTCTCAAAACTTTTAAATTATCAGTCATAATATTGACACACACAACTTTAAACGTGACCAAAAACTGCAGTATTATCTCTAATGAGAATTTTTGTATAACAAATACGATATAAAACAAGCAACAGTTACTATCTCACAGTTTTTTAACCATAAATCCACGCCGCAATTTTTGTTGCCTGTCAACTTAGATCCATCCATCATTCATTCACCCAACGAGACAGCTTGAAGATTCGAAAACTAATAAATTACAAAAATTTTTACGTTATCTGTTACAAAAGTAATATTTAAAAAAAGGAATAAAATTTATATTTAATATAATAAATTATATCATGTGCAATTAAAATTAATTATATGTGGATTAATTTAAATATAAATTAAAGTAAAATCTTAAAACACAAAATACATATCAGTTTTATAATTTCTCGTATTCTTTAGAAGTTAATAAAACATGTTAAGATATTGTTATATATCTTAATTTATAAACATCATTTCATTCTCTTTATTGAAAATAAATAATTTAAATATATATATAATATGTATGATATGACACCACCACCACCACATTTAATATTACAATATTCAGTTTACATCACAGATTATTAATATATGGCAAACAAAGATATTTGTCATAACGATTGTCTATGGTCAATCTAAAACTTTGCTTATGGTCTTTTTAATGGCAGATTGTGATTGTCCTGCGGCTGCAGCTGTTCGTCAGAAGGCTCGAGTGCAGTGCGGAGTGTTTTGAAATAATATTTTGGTTGCTTTGTTGTATACGTGATATAGTGCATTTCAATGATTATTTTGAGAAGAAAGTGCTGTGCATATAGTGCTTTACAACATTTGTGAGTTAGCTACGTCGCAAGGAAAACCATTATGGATTTCAAAACAGCCGCTTATCACATTTTTCTCGCTGCGAGAAACGGAAGCCTTACTCGATTAAAAGTAAGTAGAAAATTATTATCGTAACAACAAAACGTATTAGACACAAAGGTATTGATTGAAAATATTGAAAACCGTTATGTCTATTCTAAAAGCTAAGTTTTTCCGTTACATATTAGATGTGAGAACAGTTACGTCGACGTTTAATATTTTTTAAGTAATATAGGCAATAACGTCTTTTTATTCTATACGTACTGTAACAATTTCGAATACTTTTTAAATGTTATGTATTTAAAGCCAATATATTATTACTACTATCACAGCAACTTTGCTGCACAAACAATAAGTACTATTCATAAAATACTACACGAAAGGTATTTTAGATCAATTTGAACGAATTATTCTTTATAATTTTATTTACTTCTTTGTATCCATGAACAAAAAAACTAACATTCTTATATTTTTTATTTCACATATGAAATATTATTTAAATGCAATTTCTTGCCTCCATAGGTTGAAATAAAAAATCGTTATATTTAATGGTTGTTATTCTTTACATAAGTAAAAATATTTTCATATAAATAAAAATTATGTTCTGTGTATATAATGTGTATATAATATAATGTATATATCATGAGGAACACCTATGTTCCAGTGGATGGTGATAGGCTGAAATAATATAATATTTATGAATAAAATGTGCTACTTTTCTTATAAGATTATAGATTCACACCATTATTCACATCATACATTTAATAATTGTTGTATGTAAAAGTAATGCTACTTATAGAATCTACTTAGGTTCTCTTGTGTTTACAATATGTTCTTTTAGAAGAGGACAACAATACATAAATAAATACTAGTAATATTCTTTTTTAATTGTTTACAATAATCTTCTCCTTTTATTTAGCTGCACACTCTGCATCCTGCCTAAAGTAGGGCTCACACTCCAGTACCTGATTTTCACTTCAAATTTAAATTGACCATAACTAATGTTATTTGGCATAAATCTCTCACTTTGTCCATCAGAGCAGGGAAATAAAAGTAATTTACTGCTCCGAGTTAGAATTGAACCCACAACTAAAGCTTTTACAGTCAAATAATGCCCTACTGATCACTACAATGGCCCCACAATCTATACTTCTTTGTTCTGTTTAAATAGTTATGTACAGTATTTGTGGAATCCTTTCTCTTCTTATAAGAGAATATTTAGATAATGAGTCATGCTGACCTTTAGTGAAGACAACTGAATCACGAGATCAGAATCAGAGAGAAATTCCTGCTTTTTAGTATTGTCTTCTGATATTTATTCTATACTTAATTTTTTTTCTTTAATTCTGATTCACGCATAGTAGGCTAGAGACGTTTTTTTTCCATTTTTTTGTTAGAAATGAAAATAATTCTTTCTTCCAAGTGAGAATCAAACCCACAATAGCAAATGGTTTTTTTTTAATATTGTTTACATTTGAATGTTTATATATTATACTGGATACATATTTGATAGCAATTTTATTATTGTAGCTTGTAATGTAACCTATATAGATATACTATTATTTACTATAATTAAGATAAAAACTGTGTATTGATATCTTATATATAAAACATACTTTCTTTGTTTGTGCTTTTACTGATAAATCATTTGAATATGGCAGTAGTAATTATATTTAATTATCAAGATATTTTTTTATCAGGCTCTCGTGGGGCTATGGTACAGCATATGCCTGTAATAACCATGTTGGTAAAGTTTTAACTTAACTCAGCAG
>DWNA01001952.1:0-13013 GCA_018249835.1 Heliconius besckei
AAAACAACCCCTTAGAAGTCGAATATTACAAATTCCCGTCTTAGCGAGCACCTACGTCCTATAAGTAACTTCTATGCAAAATTTCAGATTCCTAGCACATGTAGTTTCTGAGATTTCGTGATGAGTGGGTGACCTTTCGATTTTATATATATAGATATTTTATTATTTAGAAGCCAGTGGCACAGGAGCAATAGTAGGTAGGAGGACAGTAAACGCGACAGATGGTGGGTTCGATTCACATTCCAGAAATTTTAATATTTGTAGTTTCATTTATTCACTCTGGTGTCTAGGCAAACCGCGGTGTTGAGCTCTGCCACTCAACACGAATATACGGCGTAAAGTGGAGAGCGGAGTATCTTTTAAAGAAACAACAAATAAATATCAAATTTAAGAAATCATTTCTTTTTGTACAGTAATTCTAAATAATAATATTTTCAAATATAAATAATACGTGTAAGAAAATTGACATGATCTAATGATAAAGTACGAAGGAGAGTTTCGAAAATGTTCAATAGGAAAAGTTTTCAATACAACTTTTACGTCTATCGTCCTATGGTCCCAGAAACAAACTGAACAAATATAAAGTTTTTGATACCTTGAAATTTAAACCGTTACTTATGTTACCTTAAAGGTTTTTCGTTTTTTATATCTGTGTCTATATCCATATGCCAATAAATTACTTCTTTTTTTTTATATCGAATAGGCTTGCGTTTGACCGCATCAAGTCTGGTCAGCGTTGATGCGATCAACGATGGTGCACGCTTGCCTAGAAGATACCTATTCACTCTATCTTTAAAGACCCCCACATTTTATATAAGAATATATTGTTTCTGTTAAAATATTTCGCGATATTTTGGAGACTAATCCCTTCAATCGGCCCTAGCTTCTCTTACGGGCAATCCGAGCTGCTTACGCTGTAAGAAAAAAGAGAGCTTACGGATGTTAATATTATCCGAACAGTTCACTTCAGTTATTTTCATAGCATCTTGTCCTATAGAATATTACTATATATTACTATGGAATATATATTACTTTGGAGCTCCAAGGGCTATTTACATCATGGGAGCTCGGGAAATTCTGAGACAAGTTTTTAGTAAAATTAATAAAAAAATCTTTGTATATATTGTGCAATTGACTTTTATGATTATTCTAAAAATAGCAGACTTTGATTTGAGGTAATCATCTTTACAGTAGCTTTACGCTTTACCCACACAGCTGAGTAGGCCGACGGAACCTAGAGTTAAGACACTCCATTCCTTACATTCCACCGATTCTCGAGATCGAGAACATGACGCGACTGCAAACCGACGTTCCCTTGTACCACGACATTTTCACATCTTATTACACTTTATTAACTTTATAGAAGTCTATTAGATTATTTTTAACCCTCATAGTTGTAAAATACATCATAATATCGTTGTAACTAAACTCACAAACGAATCTAATTTAATTTAGTATCTCCATTTGGAGATGTTCGTCTTAACAAATTAAGACGCTTGGTCGTTTATAAGAAAATATTAAAAATTAAATCTTCTTGGAATTGTTTCAAAGAAAAGGAACCGACCGAAATTATGATTTACCTTTTTAAGAGAAACGAAGAATACAGAAGAATATTTTTTGCAAATTTTTAGCTACACTTAACAAAAAAATGGTTTATTTATATTTTTAAAACAAGATATCAATGTCGCCTAAAAAAATTTAGGCACTTTTTGCGTAAATCACAAATAAACACTTAACCTTTTTGTTTCAAATATGATTATTTATACTTTTTTTTTACTCATTTACTATAACTATACTCGCGCATTTTAGAAAAACAGAAACTTATAAATGTTCTTTAATATAAAGATATATTTTTGGCATGACAGAACTGTTTGATGATAGGTAATCAAAGACCGAGTTGCTCCCGTAGAATTTGCAAGCAAAATTTAGATGAAAAATGTCTTACTTCCTTACAAAATATAGCCTCATAACGTCTAGAATTGCATATAATGATTTTTAGCGCTTTCCCGCAAAGTGACAATTTCCTTGATGACATAATCTTCAAGACGGAAAGCAACTTTTTTTCTTTCGTTTTTCTTAGATAATCCATATTACAAGTAATGAAGCTTGTAGAATAAACCAAATAGCAATTTTGCTAAATGATCTATAACTAATGCTAAACTTTTTTAGAAAATGTGTCAAAATTTGAACCTAACGGAATTCGAACCCACGCCTTTTGGATACAATGCCAAGCCATGTACGAACGTATAGTTAATAATCAGAGAGTTTTCTGAACTAGTATATTATTATGGGTCAATAGAAAATTTTCATCTCTATATGTAATTTTCCTATCTTAATAATGAGGGATAGATATATAAAATTAAGTGCTAAATCACTTCGCTGTTGATTTGGAATATGCCCCTTGAACTATATAAATAGAGAAACTAAGGTACTACCATCAATGCGTAGTGTAAACTGCTTGATAAAAGGCTGTGTATAATGCATACGCGACCGCGACATTCATACGATTTCCATGTAACGTTTTCCCCTTTCCTCTTTCAATGTCTTAAACCTATAATTCATTCAGAAACGACGTTCGAAATACAATAATAATAATAATATAGGTAATATAATATATAAGTATATAAAATTAAAAACGTTCCAAAATATTTGAGTGAACAGGTGAGGTGGTGATAAGGCTAATCTAGTTGTAAATTGGTTTTACTCCGGCAATATTGTACAAATTATAGCGATAGTTTTGAAGTTGGGAAGGAGCCTGGGGGGGTCACTAGTGTCTCATAATGGGAGTTTAAGGCATGTGCAACCCGTTTGCGGTCTCATACTATTGCAAGGCTAAACTAATTTGCGGCTAGTGTAATTTATGTACATTTCACCTAATATTTATGTAACTATTACTGGTTCATTAAATTTTACGTTAATTATATTGGTACATATCGGAGTTGATGGATATATTTGTATGCGAGTTCATTTGAATATATCTTCCGTTAATAATGTTTCGTAATTAAAGTTGGATATCAGGATATATTAACTAAAATGGAAAGTAATTTTAAGTATGATTTGGGCATAATTATTGCTTTTTCTGAGGTTATTTTCAGTACATTATAACGTTTGTGTGTTCGAGCTCGTAATCAAAAAGTGAAACAGAGTATAAAATTTTCATGTAATTCCAATAATATTTTTTAATATTGGTCGTCCTTCTTGATGTAGTAGACAGGGAAAACCTAATAATGAAACGTGCCGCTTTCAATTTTCCACGAAGTTTATAAATATTGTTTGATATTGGGTGGGACTCCATACACTTTATTTTTTTGCTATAAGTAAACTTCAAAAGTCATTAAACTATCATTAAAATTATATTGGTAGTTTATTTCATACAAAATGAGCGCATAGCTCGCAAATTTAGGTTTGTCAAGTTGTACTTCCTGTTGACCTACTTGTTTGACTTGTTTTTTTCTTCACTTTGTATCCAGCTTACAGCAGGGCACGTAGAAGGATGAGGTGCGAAGATGAGATTCGACGTGACGGCATTCTTCCGCGTGTTCCTCTGACAAGCAGAGGACACAGTGTAAGAAACTGGGAGTGCGTGCGTGGTGTGTACTCACTGTACCGCCACGCAGTTGCAGTGGTATATTTGCCAGGAACTCCACTCGTGGTTACGGTCATGTCTCTTAATCATGTGTGGAACCGAAGGTCTTGCCTTTATCGGCCGGCATGCGAGGAAGAAAACCTCTATAAAAAATTACCCCAACCCAAACGGCGAAACAGTGCGAGGGGTGCGTGGCTGATGGGATGGTCAGGCGCTACTGCTAGTCCTGCCAGGGTATCAGCCGACACCCGTGGTGTATTAGGCTAACCCAACTACAGGGATGGACTGGTTTTTCCCCATGCTCGTGGGAACTTTATGGAAAGCAAAAGATCAAACCCAACAAACGAACATAACGTGGGAGTTTTAGAGTCCGCTTCGGATTGGATTGCTTCGGAAACCGAGGCAATGCTCGTGTGAGAACATAGTGTTAAGACACACTGTTACCCACGTTCCGCCAAATTTTAGAAATCGCCTCAACTTGCTTCCTTTCTTGTAATTTCATTTATTTTCTATCACAGGTTACATTATTATCACTTTAAACCGACGCATTAATAAGAAAGAAGTTATAAAAGATTCCTAAATTAATTCTCGTGTCATTTATAAGAATGTCTCTTTTATTTTACTATGGCTTTTTACCTTTTCGGCTTCTTGACACAATTTATCTGGCTCCCAAAGAAATTTAATTTTAAGGAAGAGTAGAAAATCGTCTTTGATCTTTTAAGCTTTTAGAATACACGGCGATGGGTCAAATGTATGAAATAGGAATTTGTGAAAACTTCGACATAATAAAGTTAGTATGCAAAAGCTAAAGTGTTTTAGTTGCGTAAGAAGATTGGTATGACTAGTATATGAATTTTGAAAGATCAAAGTATCTATAAAATTATCTTCACATTGCAGAAACTATTTTTAATAATAAAATATAAATATTTCAAAGAATACAATTCGTTACAAGAAAAAATATTTAGCAACACAAACTAATGGTTCATCATCAATATCAATCAATAATAAAAAATCTATAATCAATGGTCATCGTTTTGTAATCTAATTACGCGGCGGAAATCGAAATCCAATTTTTGTTTGGCATACTGAAGAAATAGAAGTATTTTAAAATTAACCTATCACCAGATTGAGATCGATCGCAAATAGCTAAACACTTTCCAATTGTGCAGATTGGACTAGAGGCAGACTGTCAGAGGGAACCTAATGTTAAAACACTGTTCCCCACGCCCGCCCAATTTTTCGAGGCATAACGTTATTGAGTAGCGGAACCCAACACCGGGCTTTTATCGTGTTGTCAGAGCGAAGAAATGACAATAAAAATTTTAATAAATATTTAATTACCTCCGGTGGTGATCGAATTCACAACCAGACGTGTTTACAATCACACACTTGTGCCTACGCCACGACGGCCTCAAGTACATTATATTAAGTAGTATTAAGCTGAAGATGCTATTTAGGGTTTGAATATTTAATATGACACACACCGCAATCTATGGGTTATCTAAGATAGCTAGATGCATTTCTGCCTAATTTCTGATTCACTATTGTCTTAGGTTTGAACAGCATCTTGATCAAGACGGATTACGGCGATATATATTAATCTTCCGTGAATTATAAAGTATGTTATACAATTGAGGGTATCGTGTTACAGTGCAACAGTGTCCAGTTTAAGTTAGCAGGGAAAGCGCGGAGTTGAGTTCCACCACTCAATACACACTACCTACAAAATTAGACGGAATGTGGGGAGCGAAGTGATTATACCATAAGTTCTTTCTACCTATACTGAAAATACCAGACATAAAGTTAAATATATATAATTTTTTGTTATGTAAACATCATTCTGAGAAGTTCTCTTTGAATGTTTAGCTTTACTAGCTAAAAATACTAAAACATAAAAGGTTATTTTGTTTTTCGTTTGTCCGTCCAGACTAATTACAGTGAGTGCTAGCGCCCGCCAGCCATACGTTTTAGGGTACACCGCGAATTTTTGTAGTACATTTGAAAAATTACATTATTTTAAAGCAACCTACATACTAATATTTACACTCATGCTCATGCCTAGACTCTTCAAAGTAACTTCTTGTTAGTGTTAAGCTTGAAGTAGCAAAATTCATAAAATATATAAGAAGTTATTATTTTAAAATATTTTTAGAATAAATATAAAGCTGTTGAAGTTCAGTTGAGTAGTGTTTTGGATTCGAATTTATTTAATATCCCGTACATAGCAGGGTAGATAAAGGGAACCCGGGAGCTTAATCTTGAGACGCTCCACTCCCTTTAAGAAACTTCCTACTTTCCTTAACGTTTTGTGTTTGTTTTATCTAAGTCATAATAATTAATAATGATATATATAATTTATATATATCATTATTAATTATAATGTTCAACAAAATTATAACGAAATCGGCTGAAAATTTAGTTTCCAATGTATGGATATTGTCTTTAAAATTATAATATTAAGAGGACGTCACGAATTACGAAAGTAATTCAGATTAGTAAGCAAATAATTGAATAGTTCAAGCCGGCAAAGCCGCAAGTGCGTCGCTGGTAAAGAATAAAATACATTCCACATATCTCGGTTCCAGGTCTTCTTCATCATGTCATAAGATTGGATTGCTCCAATTGAGGTTTACCAATGCTTAGCCACGCTGACTGTTTTGTCCATTGCCATAGTCAGATCGACGAACGAGCAGGCACACGCACAGTTTGGCAGATCAGAGCATCCTCCAGATCCAGATTTGATCCTCCAGAGCGTAGCATACATAACCCACTGGTTAAGTAATCATTATAAATCTTAAAGGGTAATAAAACCTTAATAAAATCTTACCTTTTCAGGAAACCACGGGGTCACGAAGGGCACTTGGAACGTGTTAGTATAGGAATGTAAGGTGTCGAATGAGTCCGGGGCAACGGCGCCTAGCATGGAGACCACGCCTCGAGAAAACTGATTGCATACTGAAACAATAAATGTATTTTAATTAATATTTCATTATATTGAGGCTATCGTAGAGCAGTGACACAGGCGTGACTGTTGTGGGCTCGGTTCCCATTGGGGGAATTAAATAATTTAATATTTTTATTTTCTCGCTCTGGTAAAACGACAAAACTCAGCGTTGAATGTTGCCATTTAAGGCGCAATGTCTCGAAAATTCGCTGGAAAGTGGGGAATGGAATGTCTTAACACTCCCTCTGCTTACCCTGCCTATATGCAGGACGAATAGCTTGCTACAATGCAAGAAGCCTAAACATCTACGAGTATATAATGTAAATTATGCTATATTAGTAAGCAAACATGAGGCCAACATATTATTATAACAGAATTATTAAGTTTTTATATTGATAACTTTGTATTGTTATACAATAATAGTAATGAGATAAGGGTAACTGTAATTTCCTTGTAATAAACCTAGTGGTTTGCCTAAACCAAGTACTCTCACAAATATAATAATGTCGCTAAAGCTCCTTGTAAATAAATCTTTATTTCTTGGAATGATAGTAATTTTAATACTTGATGAAAAACTAAATCTGTAATAGGCTTCCATTTTTGCATGTAACCTCATATTATATAATAATTTAATAACTAGTTGAATTAAAATATAGACCATATATACGTTAAGATTGTTTAATTTGTAATGAAAAAGTTTTATCGAATAAACTAGTTTTGGCGATTCTAATATTAGTTTTACTAATTAATTAGAAGATAAGAGCCCTGTAAAAACAGATTTTTATTTCAAGTCCACTTCCTTATGATCATTTATACGAATTGAAGTAATTCGATGAACTAACGAGCACGAATAAATCGAGCTGTACAAAAATAACAAGGCGCAAAGTTGTCTTTGCAACGCGTGTATCAATGTTGTTCAAGAAAATGTACTTCTATAATCTTCGCTAGTTACTTACTAGTTTGTATTAACAAGTAAGAAGTAGCAATTGCTTGGTGTTCTACTATATTTTTTTTATATTAATTTGATTTTATTAGAAATATTTTATAGTTAAAATTATAGGATATTCTCATAAACGGTCTTTATTGGAATGTTTTCTTTTAATGTTTTCTTTTATTGTTTTGAAGTTTGGACTAAACTTCACTCCGCTCTATAGTTCTACAAGTTTATTTTAAATAATGAAAATGTATAACTAATTTTCAACAAAATGTACTATTTTGCAACAAAACAAATTTTTTTAGAGTACGATGAAGAATAGAAAGTACAGGACTAGGCGAAATACAGCGGCTATAGTGATTTCTTAATATATAAAACTCTATGTCATTTTGTGCGGGGGAAATGCACAAAATGTGCTTACTTGAACTGAAACTTTTGGAAACTGTTTTAGAAGATTTTTAGGCCTTTTTCTTGGATTTTCATCATAACGAAATTCATGACTGTTTAATTTTTTTCGATGACTAAACGAATAAAAAAGTATGTACATTGTAAATAAGCTTTTTTTAAATAAAAAAATATATATTTATATAAAAAATATATATTTATAATACTGTTTATTTTTAATAAACAATAAAAATATATTAGAAAACACTCGTTGTAGTCTCGTGTGTACATAAAGGTATAAGTGTCGTCGCCACTTAAATAGAAGTTTTCCTTTGGGACCGATAGAAGTCTAGTCACTAGGGTCAACGGCGATATACACATTTTGGAAACAACATCATATAGTTATAAGGAAATAGACAAAAATTATTTTTTTTTCGGTTTTTTTTTATTTTGTCTATTGTTGTCTGTTTGTCTCTGTCTATCGCATTTGTATTAAAATCTTTCCCGTTTTTGTATAAACATGTTTTTAGTATCTATTTCTTAAATTACAGCACTAGGTCGTTAGAAAGAGTTCGCACGACACATCTAAATTGCACCATTACATAATTGATGCATAAGATTTGCGACGATGACTATATTTTTTAACCGACTTCAAAAAGAAGGAGGTTATCAATTCGACTGTATTTTTTTTCTAACATTTGTTAGAAAGGCTAAAGGTTATTCGTTTTTCCTATTTGTTTTTTTTTACGTTTACATGCTCTGATTTAATAGAGGATTGTCAGATAAAGGATTGTCAGATTATAGTGGTCCATTATCACTTTCAAGACACTTTAACAATTGCTTAACTAAGAAATCTAACAAATATTTTAAAATTTTTTTTAAAAGTCAACACTTAAAAAAGAAAAATTGTCATTTTAGGAAACGTATAAAAATTTGGACGTAGTGGCCAGCTTGGATAGTTTCCAAGAAGCACAGGTTCGATCCTATTACTTTAAAACTTTTATTCGT
The DNA here is from genome assembly GCA_018249835.1 of Heliconius besckei. Lineage (NCBI taxonomy): Eukaryota > Metazoa > Arthropoda > Insecta > Lepidoptera > Nymphalidae > Heliconius > Heliconius besckei. Next base: position 8,857 of record DWNA01001952.1, read on the forward strand.
CCTAAAATAAGTATAAATCTAGCAAAATTTAATAGAAAAGGTAAACTAAGCGTTTAAGAAGGCCTTGTTTGGTCTAAGTTTTGTTAAGAATATTGAGTAGCATATCATCTTTCCCACGCACGTATAGTGTTAGCTCCCATATTGTTGGTAGTCCTGAAATATGGATGCGGTAATAAAAAAAAGCAAATAAACCCGTTGTAGTTCCGTAGTACGGTCACGTCTGGCCACCGTCGGGTGGCGTACGAACGGTTAGTGCTTATAAATGTTACTTTGTTATGTAATAGTTTAGTTTGTTTTTGGTTAGGTTTACACTGGGATTTGGACTTGGTTGGACTTTCTAGTATATTAATTAATATGTAATTGTTTACATGAAAAATCGAAAGAAAATGACAAGATTTTCGATACGTTGTCAAGCTAAAAATAAACGAAAAGATCTCAAAAATAAAAGTATTATTATAATACGTACGCAAGTATTACTTAGAAAGCAGTATTTAATTTAAAAAATTCAGCAATTTGAATAATGAAAAACTTTCTTTTTGATATTTGTATAATCTGACAATTATTTTTATTCGCCTGCCCGTAAATGTTTTGACCTATATTGTAATACGTACACTAGTATTTAGAGCAAACACATTTGAGAGCTTTCATGATCCTCTATGAAGCTCCGAAGCGCTATTTTCCCCATTTTATGTAAAGAAAATATCATAAATATCATTATTTATAAAGAAACTTCTTGTGAAAAAGAAGAAATATTTCTAGACAGAACATAAAATGAAAATGTCTATCCGATAAAAATGAATTAGCGTTTCAAATTTGCATAGAATTGTTTCTTTTATAAATAAATATATTAACTACAGACGCTCGAAGATGATAAAGAGACCAGTCAAGTGCAAGTCGAATATATGATGTTAATTTTAGCTTGAAACCACCTCCACGCGGTCTCGACAAAAATAGTCTGTTTGTTGGACAGATGGACAACAAATCCTCTTATAGGGTTTCCATTGTTCCTTATTAGGAAACATAGTGAATAAGGGTAGTATAGTTTAATAGTATTTTTGTATATATTCGTAACTGCATCGCACATAATCGTACGTCTAAACTGTTGACGAATCTTAAAATTTTTTTTAGGTATGGATTTGAAATATGTTTCTCTATATGGTGCTCAAGTAAAAGGAACGCAGACGTTTCCATATATAGGTATATGTATTTGTATATTATATTTACCATTTAATGTGCGCTTCTCTTTGGTTAATAAATCGACGACACAGCATTCGAGTCGAGACAAATCAGGCAAAGTAATTCTTGATTCCATCCAGAATTCGAACTTTTTACGTCGTTATTAATGATTTTTAAAGTTCACTAACGTTGCAAATGTAATTTAAACGGAATCTTATATGAATTATAATATTTTATTTATATATATTTGATACATATAAAGTATAGAAAAAATTGTATACACATTTGAACTACAAAATTATTATTTTAATATACTATGTAGATTTGTATTTTAATGAGTTTGAAGAGTTATAATGGTTTCTAATGCGAAAATGTTTAATACTTCTACTTCTACATATAAGGACGGCTTAATATTTTTCATTATATATTATACTTCTTTTTTTTAATTAATCTATTTTATAATATTTATTTCATTTTACCACCATAGATAAATTAAAATCATTATCAATCAACATCTATCAACTATCGATTCACTATTAGAATTATTTTCCATCATAATTTAATCGTTTACTTTTTTTATATCCATTCTAAAGATAGTAACAATAAATATATTTAGTATTTCATATTTTTTAATATTGCCAATATTTCCGTTTAAAATAGTATTTAAGTATGTACACTAAAAATCTATTTATCATCTCATAAAAGTTTACATTGACATCTTGATTCCAAATCAAATAAAAGTAAATCAAAACAATTTAAATGTCCTTTTATCAACTTAAAAGCTTAAAAACTCTAACGACGCTTTAGAATACGAGCCAGAACATAAAAAAAGAAGTTTAAATCGTTGCTTTTTTATGTTTATCTTTGTTATTTCTTTTCAAACATGTTAAGTATTCCATATTTACCGTCCAACTTTTCTCATTACAGTCTAGGCAACACATATTTTCGGCTGCGAGTTCAACAAATATTGACTCTGTCGAGATATTCTTTTAAACATAGTTCTTTCCACTGTTATGGCTTGATGTACCTTTTTTGGGACGATTCTTATACGACGAAACTTTAAGAAGTAAACATACTTTGACGGAGTTTATTTTGACGTTAAATTTCAACATTTAACGAGAACATTTTCTTTTTATTTAAGTACTAATTTGTAAGTAATATATTTATTATTTTATATTAGAGCAAAAAAAATAATAATATTGCTTATAAAATGTATATAAAACTACACAAATTAATTAATAAGACAAACATATAAGCAACGTATCACCAAAAACAACTACTTCCTGCCTTATTATCAACACGACCAGGTAAATACTTCCAGAATGGAGATCAAACCACACCAGCTAGTACTTATCGATTTCAGATTACACTGGCACAAAAGTGCAGGAGATTACCGCGGTGCCACGGCTACATGGTTAGCACACAATCGGGGCAAGTATCAGCTTCATCATTTTACATATGTGGTTCATTGTGCTCCCGTTTATGTAATAATGGAGAAGTGACATTTAATAATAGCTGTTTAGAAAACGTTATAAAATTTGAACGTTGTGGGATTTGAATCTGTGCTTCTTCGAAACTGGCTATGCGCTCTGACCACTAAGCTATACGTTGTCATTAAGTTACGACGAAATTTAATTTAGTTCCACATAAAATGTACAGTCATGTACGTAACTTCTATTTTACTCTGTCTGTGTGTGTGATTAATGTTATAACTATTATTTTGATTTTATAATGTTAATTAATACAATTTGTTTCACCATTTTCAATTAATTACACTTTACATACAAATCTACTCTTTTAAAATAAACACGACAAAGCTGTGCTGTGTGTCGTAGTAGACTACAATATTCGTACGTGCAACAAAGTGCGTTCGGATAATTTGCTCCCGCGATGACTCTCATGCAAATTCTCTTTGAATTCCGCTTTCGGTTTTTAGATATGTATTACCTTGGTGAATTTTTAATTTAAGCGTTTTAATTTATTTATTAAAGCTAACTGTGCTATAAAAAGTGGAGTATATATATACGTTATGTTTATGAAAAAAATCATAATATATGTACATTTATCAAATTTATTGAATCTTACAACTTTCCTTTTGTATGAAAAACTTACATAGTTTCCAATGATCTATTCCAACACAAAAAATATCAATAATATATAAAAAAATAATTTTATTAGTGCAAGTAAAGGTAGAGTAAAGTACATCGAACCATCATACCATATATTAAACCGGTACTGTAATCAAACTCGGAAGCCATACATGATTTTAATCTTATGTTATATCGTTATAACACGATATAGTAAATGTTCTTATAAATGAAATGAAATTTTGATAAAAATATTGTTTATTTTATTATACATGTAAAAGAAATTGTATTTAAAAAAATATTAAATCTTATTAGATAGAAAATATATAACCATTATCATCATCATCATCATCATCAACAGCCATCTTTTGTCCACTGTTGGACATAGGCCTTCCCCAATTCTCGCCACCACACTCGATCCTCAGCTATTCGGACCCATCCGCAAATATATAATACTAGCGGAGGAGCGCAGCTTCGCTTGCTTGTTTAGGGGTGTGTTATAAACCATGAATCACGTGTTCAATTAAATATTTTTAAGAATCTATATTTCAAATTTAATAAAAAACGGTGGAGATTTAAAGATTTTTCCATACAAACTTTCAACCCCTTATTTACACCCTTAAGGGGAAAATTCTAGAAAATCATGAAACATGTAAATTTAATTTAATTAAATACTTTTAAAAATCTAAATTTCAAATTTTATAAAAATCGGTAGTGATTTAAAAAAAGCCATACAATCTTTCAACCCCTATTTAACCCCTTCAGGGTAAAATTTTTCAAAATCCCTTCTTAGTGGATGTCCAGATTACGAAAGTAAACATCTGTCCAAATTTCACGTTTCTACGCACAGCGGTTACGGCTGTGCGTGCGTCTTACCTCAGTCAGTGAGGACAA
>DWNA01001953.1:0-13008 GCA_018249835.1 Heliconius besckei
ATGTTAGTTCTTATATATTGTATTTTTCGTCTGTTTTATTATATATCCTGTATATATATATATCCCTATATGTGGTTTCTGTTAAGTCCTTTTTTGTTACATAAGAGAAAATTATATGTATGTATGTGTGTATATATATATTTAATAATAGTTATGTAAGTATATGCAAGTAATTAATTTTAGTATATTATGAAACTGTCCCTAATCATGCCATGGTAGCTTATAAGTAAAGCAACACTAAGCCAATAGTTTTAAGACATGATTGTAATATCTGATTAAGTGTCCTTAATAAATAAATAAATAAATACTTTTTTTAAATAAGGAGGACATCGTTACGCAGCGGCATAGCGTCAACACGGCGTTGAGTTCCAATATCTCAGAACTTAGACGGAAAGTTAAGAATAGTGTCTTAACACTTAGTTCGTTCTGCCAACTAGGGTTGGCAGAACGAACTAAGCATGATATAGCGTGGAGCTACAAAAATATTATTATACAGTGGGCTTGTCTCTGATTGGTCAATCTCATTTCCGCTAATTTTGGGTTAAATCGCTTTTAAGACAATATATGACCCTAGTCTTTTTCTCCCTTTTTTATCCTATGCCAAAAGTTCCCTGGAAGAGATCGCTGTTTTAGCGATAAGGTCGCCTCCTGTATATTTCCGTTTTTTTTTCTCTTTTGTTATCTATTTTATTGTTATTTTCCTTATGGGTGTACAATAAAGAGTATTATTATTATTATTAGTCTTGCAGAATAAAGTGCAGCGTTAAGTTCCGCTATTCAGTACGAAATATATCAATTTTCACCTTTCCACACCTTTCCGCAAAATACAAAACGGTGTAAAACGCTATCTTAAGTTATAATTCACATTCGCGAGAACTAAATATTTCCATTACAGTTGAAGAAACAAAATAAGCGAACCGAGGAAGGAAGGTGGAAAGTGGTCTAGACACGAAATCGTATTAACTAACTGCCAACTTTTTATACATCTTTATAACTTTATTATCAGAAACGAGCTCTGGTTGGAAAAAAATGGAGCCATTAGCACCTTTACAATAGGTATATACTCGTACTTCCTGTACTAGCGACCCGCTCGCGGCTTCGACCGAGTAAACTAAACAATTATTGATTACCTATTTATATGTATGTGTAAGTTTAATTTCACGCTAGATCGTCTATATGTTCATGTTCACTTTTAAGATAATATCTCTACATTGCAACCTAAGGTTTCAGTTTCAATAATTTGTTTGTAGCAACTTTGTTGATCAAAATAACGAAAACGATATAACTTAACGAAGCGATGGCAATAAAACAATACTAAATGTTGAGGGAAGTTTGCTATAGCACAACAGTGAAAAATGCATAAGAATCCTATCAAGGCATTTCAGAGATGAGAGTGCATAAACGCACCGACTAATAAATATACAAAAATTATAAAAATCATTATTTTGAGTCCTGTTAAATTAGTAAATGTGGGGTTCCTACCAACCAAATAACATAAACGAACGCCAATATTCTATAAAACATAAAGAAAATTGATCAAAATATAGGTCTGAAATTGAAAACGAAGCAGAATATATATATGTGAGTGTGACTTGAAAATGTTATATTTTGATGCATGAGTAAAGATTTCCCATCCCACTGACAGTTCGTTAGACAGGCCACCCTGTCTGTCTGGCGCAGAAACACAAGCGCGCGTCTGTAAACGCGACAGGTTGTTAGTTTGATTCCCACTCGAGGAAATGGAATATTTCATATTTTCATTTCCTCGTCAAATTCTGCGCTCAACACTTGTTTCCCTCTATCAACTCTGCTATGAAAAGTATAAACTGCTTTTTTACTTCGGAAATTCCAAGCCCATTTACTTTGTTTAAAAATTACAGGCTTGTTTCCTTTTATCCTCCCCCATAAGTGATTTACTTTACCATGGGCGTGTCCGCTATAAACACTATCTGTTATCAGCGCACTATAGACCTGATACCTCTCCACGGTACACCGCGAGAGGGCGTTACCGACTATTACAATACTCCGACTTTACTAAGATTAACTTACTTTCACAATAGGATCTATTTCAGTAAGCTTTTTTATAGTTGAATTGTATGTAACGAACAAGAATTCGTGACTCAGTAACAGAAGACTGACAACGCACGGACGAAACTACTGGACTTAGAAAATTAAAATACGGCATTTAATGTATGCACTCGTAGTTAGGTTAGGAAATGCGGGGAAGCACTAAGAGAGGATTTCACGAAATTCCTGAAAAGTTAACGTTTACAAATTATAATCCACTAGGGATTAAAATTACAAAATGATAACCGCCAAAACCATGACATTATTGTTATACGATATTTGAGTTCTATACATGTACTCTATTTTTTCGTCATTATTTTAAAAACGATGCAATATAAAAATTAAATTTATAGGTTATTGTTCCGAGAACAAAAATTCGAAGTGATATAAATGAAAAAATAATTTATAACATACTATGACAATAGCTATTATATTATTATTCATCAAGACTGTTCACAGTAAAGACTGAATGCCATATTTAAGTTTTATTAAAATATTCCCGAATAACAATACAATCACATTACAAAGCACAGTTTTCAGGTTGCAAAAGAATGAAATGGTATTATTGCTATTATTACTATGAGACCTCACCTCGATAATCTATTGAATATTGTCTTACAATTTTTGAAGACAATATAGCAATTTATGAAAAATTTAATGGTAAATTAACTTTAGTAAATGAATGAAATTTCTTTATCGTATTATTTTACTTATTAAAAAAATAATATTGGGCGGATATTATACGTAACTTTTAAATAAGCAATGGTAGCGTAAAAAAATAGATTTCAGAGGAGCCCTGTATCTTTAATCGGTAAAAAACAGGTCTTACTTGTCGGTTTGTTTTTATTCTCTATTTTATTCTCTAGGGACGGCGAGATAAGAACACTCGCACAGATGCAAAACTGCAACTTAGACTTCGCCAACTGTAATGATATATTTTTTAACTTCTCGCTGTATCGCGTATCGGCGGAGAGAGGAGCACTTGATTCCCGCCGCCACACTTTTGCCTTGTTCTCCCTGACCGAGAAAATGAACATTTTATATATTTCATTTCCCCAAATGGCAATCGAATCTACACTCATAGACTTTACAGGCATACGCTTGTGCCACTGCGTGCCACGTCGTCATTTTATATTTATAAAACAAATATTTAATCATAGGAACCAAACCCTAGTAATCAGGCTTAGCAGTTAAAATTAACATCTACAAAACCAACATAGAAATGATTTTAGACCAAAAAAAGTTAAAAAGTTGAGCAAAAATAATACATAAAAATGGTTTCACTATACGAAATATATAGACTTTTATGTAAACAATTTAATCGAGGGCTGGTAAGTACTAAAGAGATAACACGTTCGAAGTGATTAACGCGCTCGCTAACTTTGTGTGAACAATGAATCTGTTTAGATTATTTTTACAATTACATAATATAGTGATTTTGATCTTTTAAGGAAACCCTCCATTATTGTAGAGTAAGCGGGGTAAGCTTAGAAATATATAAATTCAATTCCTTTCCGCCCTCCTTGAAATCAGTGCAGGCCACGATTGTCGCAGTGGCATAATATACGATAATTGTGGGTTCATTTCATCTATATGTTTGAGATAAGGATGTATAAAATTCGGATATCAATAAGTATATTCTTAATCTACCTATACTTATATTATAAAGCATTTTAAAATGTTCATTGTCCGAAATGACAGTTACCTATCATGTATAGTTTCAATCTGTATACAGCATATAGCGGGATGTTATAGGGAACTTAATATTGGGACATTACGCTCTCCACACTCCGCCCAATATATGGCACGAAATGTCGGAGCGAAAAAAAAACATTCCCCTGAGAGGAAATCAAACCCGTAGTGTGTTCAGACTACAGTCCCAAGCTGGTGCCACTGCGCCACGTAGGCTTTGGACTGAAAGAGAACAAGCCACTGCTACTAATACAGAGTAGATACTTTAGAAACGCTCACGGTTAAGTACTGAAAGGATTATACAGACATGACCTGGGAATTAAAAATAATACCGAAGCCAAAGAAAGTATCGACACTCCTTATTGAACATTAGTAATCGTAAAGCTTAAAGAAAAAGTTTAGTTTTAAAAATATTTTTAGAGCGCCGCGCCGTGGCCCAGTGGTATACTCGTACACTGGAAACGCAACGGTTACGAGTTCGACCCCAATCGGGGGAAGTAGGTATACATTAATTATTTATATTTTGCCGCTCAGGTAGACATAGCGCTGCGTTTACTGTGAAACCTTGTATACTGTGAAATAAAGGTAAAGCTTAAAGTACGAGTAATAAACTTCGAACAATACAAAATACTCTTTTACAAAATGAAACTAAAGTAACAAATGACGACCAGCTAAAGAAAAATGCCGCTTGGAACCCTTTTAAGGGCGGTTTTCATTAGAGTCGTAGTTTTACTTCAATTTTTACTAAATTTCGTTCTTCTCTCAGTTATCTTGTGAACATATATTTTTTTAATTTGTACACTTTTTAGCTTAATGCAACAGGAAATTCTGTTAAACTTTCAAATTTTAGAAATTCTAAAATATCTTTAAAATATTTTTTTGCTAAGTATCTGTTTTCTAAATAAATGTACATAATTTACATTATACCGTTGTGGTTTAGTTGTCGTCGTTTATTGAGTATAAAAGGTTGATTGTACGTTCAATTCCTGAAATAAAATATATTCAAAGACTGGTATCCCACTCTTTCTTCGTGAAAATCAAATAAAATAAATATAGATACTAGGTATAATATAAGAACAATTTCTAATCTTTAAGTAAAAATTTAAACGTTTTCTAAATAATACATAGAAGGAAAATGGCAAATATAATTAATAGGCAAATGCAAAAGTATTAAATTTCTCAAAATTTACAGCCAGACACTGTGGTGGCTGACGACTGTGGTGGGTTCGAATTCCACTCGAGGGAATTAATTATTATAATAACGCGCCCTGGCCGGAAGACAAAACTTAGCGTTGTATTCCGTTGTATACACTTAACACACTATGCCTCCAATATTGAGTCCACTACACAGGAAACATTAGGTTCCCGCGGCCAGCCCTGCTATATACCTTGAAGCTATAAAAAATCGTTTCTACTCATAAACCTTATTTCTTTCATTATCCATCATATTCTAATGACAGCACAGAGATATCAATATTTAACTAATATCATGATTAATACTCAAATAAGCTTCGTCTGACTTTATAAAAGCTCCTTTAAGGTCTATAAAGGTACCAAATGTGTATATCGCGTGTTCGTACACGAGCAATGAACTGTTTAAACATTTTGTTATAACTTTAATATAATTATAACTTCGTTTATTAATAAAATATAATAGTTATACTTATTAACTGATTTCTATAATGAAAATTGTAAAAAAAATACTTATGTGGTTTATTTAATATGTGGATAATGCGCTGGTTATGGGTTAAGTTTTATTGGAAAGGTTTAGTCTATAGATATTTTTGTTTAATATTGTTGGGTAAAGTGTGACATAATGTTTCGCCTCTCTAAATATATATTTTTTAACTTCATGCTATATCCCGCACATACTGGAACAGGCGGAAGGAACCTGGGACCCTAGTGTTAAGACACTGCGTTCCCATTAAGACTCTTCGGTTCCCCACTATCCGTAATATTCTTGACAATCTTATGAGACACAAAAACAATGATTCTACAAAAATATTGTCCCTTAAATATTGTTTAAAAAAGTCCGCCTTGATATATACCATAGATATAGATTTGTATACATTAACAAAAATTAGATGATTTCTATAATTTGATATTTATCCTTATGAAAATAAATATAGTCACTTTTAGCATTTCATATAAATGGAAATTATAGTTTACTGTATAACATTCTAATAAATAATTAAGGAGATGTCTCTGGTTGACCTAGCCTACGAGTGGCATATTATGGCCGACGCGAACGGGCAGACGACTTTAATGGTTTTGTAAATTGTGATTATATCTTCTTCCTTATTCTATTGAAACCCGAAAATAATTTCATAAATATATTTAACTAGTGGACCCGGACGCGGCTACGCCTGCTTGAACTATAAGAATATTTTCGCGTCGGTCATACTGTGCCGCCCGTAGGCTAGGTCATTTCGAATCAGTGACATCTCCTTAATTATTTATTAGTATGTTATACAGTAAACTATAATTTCAATCTAGATAAAATGCTAAAAGTGACTATAATATTTATTTTCATAAGGATGAATATCAAAATGTCGCGGTAACGGTTGCGTAGCGACGCGACGGTTGTTATTAACATGGCAGAATAAATTGCTTGTCAAATTAGAAAGTACTTTAAAATACATTAGTTTATATGTATAATGTAATGTTATTGCACTTCTGAAGAATGCAGCTTTCATACAAAACAAAAACAAAGTAAATCGGACCAGTAGATCCAGAGATCTTAGCGTTAAAACAAACAAACAAACTCTTCCGCTTTATTATATTAGTATAGATAAAAATCGTATAGTTCAAGCGGGCGTAGCCGCGTCCGGGCCCACTAGTATATAAATATAACATTTTATCTTTGATATACAAAATCAAAGGAGAAATGGGGAACTAAGTGACTTATGACACTTAAGAAAAAAAATATATAAAAAAATGTTGCTTTTTCAACTTTGTTTATTGTACATACGCAGAAGAAACCAAATGTTGGGAAACTCCAATCCCCAGTTTCGTTCAACGTTTACGTAGATTACATTGCAGACCTTGAACATTAATTTGGCACTCATTCTGCTACAAACAGATGGACATACATACAGACAGACAGATTCACAGAACATTCTAACAGACCCACAGACTGATGAACAACAAAGAAAATTAAGGGCTCTATTTTTTCTTTTGAGGGTTCCATCCCTGAAAAACAATAAAATAGTAAAATATAAATAAATACTTGAAATGTTGTCGTCACGCTAAAACGTTTTTTAACGCGAAGAGAACTTTATATTAAGATACTCCCAGCTCGATTTCCAGTCCTCGTTCGTTTTCCAGACCTCGTTCGCAGACGTGACTGCGTGTCTTGATGTCGGATTAGAAAACGGTAAACATAGTGTCTTGGCTCTATTTCTCTCTGCCTGCTATGTGAGCATCACTGAGTATGTATTCTGAAGTTATCACATCATAGCATTGGATCATTTCAGTCCATATTTGAATCAAATTAATATAAATTTGTTGAATATGACAGGTGACAAATGACGGTGGAACAAAACCTAATTTGTAAAATATTTCAATTTACACAAAGCATTATAATCGTAATGAGCGTCGAATAATTAATATTTAATTAGTTTAAAACGTGGACGTTTACACGCAAATTTGTGTAAATATGTATTCGTAGCGAAGTCGGGAAATATGTGAGAAGTAACCATTATATATTTATAAATTATTATAATAAAATAAATTAATTAAAAAAATCCCCATTTTTGCAAGACCAAGCGCGGCGTTGAGTTCCGTCACTCAACTCAAGGTGGAAAGACGATTCTTTCCCAACTATCTATTTAATAGAATACATAATGTATCTAAATAGGTATATACCTACCCTACTATGTAGTTGATATCGCTCGGCAAGTCGCTTTGTTTGCACAGACTATTATATAGAATGTTAAACGAATGTTAAATATACTACAACTATGTTTTATCGGTCGCTTGTGGAAAAGTATGTGTGTGAAAAGTATTATTTTCTATCCCTTTGTGAACAATACAAAGTGGAAATAGAAATTAGTATTTTTTTATTTCATGCTTCGTGCTGTATCTTGCACATATCAGGGTAGGCAAAGGCAACCTAGTGTCAGGATACTTTGTTTCCATTGAGATTCTTCAGAGGTATTCTGATTTCCGCCGAATTCGGAAGCATTGTGTATTGATTGGTGGAATCCAATGCCGCGAGGAAATGAAAATATTAAATATTTCGTTAGCCTGAGTAGGAATCGAACCCACAACCTGTCGCGCTTACCCTCCCCTCGCTCCCTTGTGCTCCTGCGCCACGACTATCCTCTAATAGTTAGATGTATGTTTTTTAAAATCAATTATTCCAAAGCATAATCTAGACAAAAAACGACCAAAGTAACAAAAGTTAATAATTAAACGTTAATTTCGCAAGTAAAACAAGGTTTGTTTAAATCAAGCCACGGACGGTAATCTGTGGGACCGCGTCGGCGCTGGCGTGCCGAGCTGGCACGACGCGACGCTATTCAAACTTGTTTAATTACTTTTCAATTTCCTATGATTGATTACAGAGAAATGAAACTGGGAAGCTTGGGACTGTAGTTATCACGAATTATCTGACTGGGTATGTATGACTAGCTCTGTGATATGGAATTGTCTGATTTTTTTGAAATTAGACGAAAGAGGATACTGAAAATATACAAACTTATTCGTATCCCGTAGAGATCGTTGTGACGCAGTATCACAGTGCTGACTTAAAACGTAACGGTTGTGGATGCGATTCCCATGAAGGGGAATGAATTATTTCGTTTTAAAACTTAATTTTAATAAAATATTCTCTTAGGAATACTATTTTAATACTTACAACGTATAGTAGTATTTAATGATGTTTTCTTAACATCAAGGTATAAATAAAATGCAAAGTTCGTCATTACATGAAACGAATCTAATTATCCCGCCTAGTCTTAGGTTTTGTAAACGTAAAATACTTTGATCTTCCACATGTACAGTCAGCTCCATTTTATTATGTCTTTAATTTTTACATTTTTTTCATTTACATTTATTTTTAGAAACCTAACCTAATTAACAACTAAAAATTAGCCTTTCAATCTCTAATTTAGTGTATTAACACTGCGCTTTTCGGAATCACACCACCTTTATTAAAGGTAGTAAAACCCTACAATGCATTACTATTTTAGTATTTTTAATGTCTCAACAAAGCCATATCTTCTTTTTTATATATTTACTAATATAAATATGTTACAAAAGAATCTTAAATAGCAATAAAAAAAATATACAAAAAAGTAAAGGAGGCCAATTGTTGCGCGGGGCGCATTATAATCGCACAAATAAGTTATTGGTTCGATTCCCACTCGTGGAAATAAAATAAAATAAGTAATATTTTCATTTCCTCACTCTGGTGATGAAGCAAAGCGCCACGTTGAATTCCGACATTCAACACGCAATGCCTCCAGCATTCTGTGAAAAGTGGGGAATGGAGGTATTTTAACGGGGACGAAGTGTCTTAACACTAGGTTCCCAAATTCCCGCTGCCTACTCTGCTATGCTCTGCTGCTATACAAATAAGTAATTAAACACGCGTCTTACTATACAAGCCCCGTTAATGATCACGCCGGTTGCGCACTGACATCACAGCCAGTACCGCGTATCTGATACGAGTACATACGCGGTACTGTACGTACGCGGTAATGTACGCACGCATTTTTCGACCGACATACATACGAAAATAGTTGGCAAATGCAATTGGAGCGCTAGGCTGATTTGTTTATGACATTCAGCCTTGATTTTGTTTCATCTTTATAGAACTTCCTGAGTGTGACACACTGATCTTTTTCTGTTTTCTATGTACATATATCACAGCATCTAACTGATTGTACTATTTTCATTTCCTTGCTCTGGTATCAAGGTAGGAGGAAATGAAGTAACGAGCGAGGAATGTCTTGACAAAACGCGGCATTGAGTTCCACCACACGACACGCAATTTCTCGAAAACACGCAATTTTTACGAAAAGTAAAAAACAAAGTGTCTTAACACTAGGTTCCCTCTGCCTACCCTACTATACGCAAATATACATAAGAAAACAATAAAATACATTTAGTTCTGGTGTCTGGTGGTGAGTTAGCCAACCAGTGGAAGTGGATGAGTTACAAGTAGCGGGTGAGATCATAGCACAATTAAGTTGTTACTTTAAACATTTAGTTAATTAAGCACAAACAAAACAAAATACACATATTATATTATAATATATAAATACATAATTTAAACAAATATATATGTCGATATACATACTATATAAAATATATAGTTATATAATAAATATATAAAAAAATTAAAAAATACATAGATATATAAGATGAAAATGTGGCAGTAATCACAATATGAAGTTTACGAGTTTAAGGTTGAGAGCAGATATTTTTTAAGTTTTTAATAGATGGACTTCTCTGGATAGATTTAGGAAGTTGGTTCCATAGGGATGCGGCATAAGCAGAAAAGGATTTTTGGAAGAATATAGAGTTACTCTTTGGTATGTCAAGTGACGGTATGACACAAGAACGCCTAGAGCGTGTGGGAGTGGGAACTAAATGAAACCGCGAGCGAAGATAAGAGGGGAATTTTGAATAATAAAGGATTTTAAAAAGGAGTGAAAGGATGTGCATATCTCGGCGAAGGCAAATTGGGAGCCACTCCCTCCTCGGTCACATCCAAATAGCAGACATCAGCGTAGTCCAGAATTGGCAGTAGAAGAGATTGCGCAAGCATAATTTTTGTTTTATGAGGGAGGAAATATTGGAGACGCTTCAGAGAATGATAAGAGAAGTGCATACGTTTACTAAGATCATTAATATGTGATGCCCAAGTCAAGTTGCTGTCGAAGGTTAGACCCAGATTTCTCACTTTGTCGTAATATGGAATTGGAAATCCAGAGTAGAGAATCTTAGGCACTGAGATCCATTTGATATTACTACCAAGTCTGCTACTGCTTTAATAAGCAGTAACCCAAAAAAATCGCAAGCTACTATAATTAGTTACTTGCGATTTTTTTGGGTTAACTGATAAGCCAAAAGAATCAGCCCAGTCTTAAATCGCAGCAAGATCTTCATTTAAAAACGCGATGGTCTCAGGCAATCCATGTAAGTAGCCATGTCGATAAAACTGCAAATCATCGGCATACAGGTGGTAAGGAGAAGAAATTACTTTTGAAATATCTATATATATAATAAAACTGTAAAGGGGGTAAAATCTGTACATTGAATATAAACTAAAAAAAACACTTCAGGGGAACTTAATACAACTAATAGAAGGTAAAAATATAATTTTTGGAATTCTTGTCTGTCTGTCTGTTGTGGCTCTTTAACTCAAAAATTACTGGACGGATTTAAATGAAACTTCTTTTGTTACATAGCTATTAGTCTTCGCCTACATATAGGCTATAATTTATTTTGATAGCCCGAATACCTGATGTGAAGCCCTAGCAGCCCGCCTAATCTATAAGAGATATCAATACAACGCTTTAGGAAAAGTTATTCAGCGTGATGAGCATTTTCTGTTGACATAAAAAAAAATGGATCTAATGTGGAAACCCAGTTACCCAGCTAAACTTTATTACATATAATTCGTCAGTCGTCTTAATATAAATTATTCTGCGTAATAAACATTTCTTTTGACGTTTTTTAATATCATAATTATTATTAACACCAACACCAAACACCAAATGATAGAAATTTAAGTAAATATATTGAGTAAATATATACAATTTAAGTAAATTTTTTTTAAAAAAAACCATAAATCGGTATCATATATGTGTATCACAGGAAAAAATATTACATTCTTATAATTTTGAGGTCCGTTGTGGCGCAGTGGCACAAGCACGCGACTATATACACGACAGGTTCTGGGTTCGATTCCTACTCGAAGAAATTAAATATTTTATATTTTCATTACCTCACTCTGTAACGAGGCAAAAATAATTTTAAAATATCAAAAAAATATACGAAATATCTTATTTATAAAAATTACCTAATCGCTGAATGGGTTACTAAGCGCAAATCTCGAGAGCAGCTAAACCGATTCCGCTAATATTTTTTTTATTCCTTGAAGTACGAGGATGGTTCTAACGGAGAGAAAACTTAAAAAAATTGCCAGAAAGGTTCTAAAAACAACACTTCTATCTTCCCATACAAAAGATCCGTATTAATACTTATAAGTCAATTTGGACTTTAATACCCTACTATAAAGTTTAAATGTTAGTAGCTGGATTCCTGAAAGGCAAAACAATTGAATGACGTTAGTATCGTATAAATATTACAGCCCAAGATCCCAGAGCCGCCAGACCGACGTCATTTTAGCAAAGCTGAAAGTTTGAGGACTATTAGTCATACATGTAGTTAAGACAGTATGTTTACTCACTAACTTGAAAATGGGATCCTTTCAAAGGTAGCGAAAAATAACGGTATATCTCTTTCTGGGAAAATGATGAAGCCATTGGATTGATCTGGTTGCTTATGAGTGGTCTTGAAATTGTCCGTAAATAATATATTTTAAATTTTAGATTTACTTTAATGTAATTTGCCCCAATTTTAAAGAACCTTTAGGACGTCTGGCAGAAGTAAAGGTCCACGTGAAAGAATGTGAAATATACATTTTTTACTTTAAAACATATACAAAAACTCTCTTCTTTACTTAAGGGAGCATTTTCAATTGACACTTCCAAGTGAAAGACCTGTACGCTCATGTGTAACTCTAACAAAGCTTGAGTGCCCTATATTTAATACCTCTTTCAATGAAAAATCCTTCACAGTTCAAGCAGTGCGCTTATGGAACTCACTACGTAACTCTATACTGTCGGGCAATCCATCTCTAAATACTTTTAAAATCAAATTAAAACAACATTTTCTTAACCTCAATTAGAAACTTTAGTCTAATTGAGATTAAGAAAATGTTCGCTTTGTCTTTTTTTTTAAATTTTGTTTTTCTGTTTCAACTCTTTTATGTCATTGTATATACTTATGTAGGTATAGTAATATTGATTAATATTATGTATATTTGTATGTAGGTTTATTGTTATTATTAACATTATATTAAAATACCGCACCCGAATCATTTATTTTAACATCCCCTACATTCAAGGGTTTCTGGTAGAGATCTCTATTAGAGATAAACTTAACTGGATAACTATCCATTGTACACATTTTTTCTGTTGTCGTAAGTTTTCTGTACTTTCTTTCTTGTGT
>DWNA01001954.1:0-13008 GCA_018249835.1 Heliconius besckei
TTTTTATGTACAGTAATAAAATATCTGCACCTCACTGAAAGTCTTTAAAACGTTCTAATTCTGACTTTGAAATGTAATTTCCTTTAAAGCGTCCGACAAACTTTTGCTCTTTTAGCCATCTATGGGAGAGAGGGTTAAAAATGAAACTACCTGGTGACTATGACATCCAATTGATGTATTTTCTAGCTTCACTCTGTATCCTGTATATAGCAATGTAAGTAGACACCTCGCTCTGTTCTCTTTTCAGGGCAATGAAAACAAAATCAGTTCTTTCGAGTGGGTATCGAACCTACAACTGTCGCATATACAGTTAGATGTTGGTCCGTTGCGCCACGGGGGCCTAATGTGTTTTTGATATAGGATTAGTTGACGGCCACAATTGAAAATAGTGATCGAACTGTCTAGTTATCGATTTTATCGGAAAAATAACATGTACCTATAATAATAATTGTATTTCCGCTAATGTAGTACTAATTCCGTCCGCTTTCCGTCCGAATCTAACACAATGTATGTTCAATGGCTGAACTTAATACTGCACTTTGGCTAACAGAGCAGGAAAATGAACATAATTTAATGTCCTCCGTGAACTTACAACCTCCCTGCGTTTACAGCCGACGCTGTTGTACTGCGCTAATGGGTAAACAAATATTGTTTTTATTAAGTTCACGCCTTGTCTCTGCTAGAGAGGATGAAGTACCAAACGTTATGATCCCTGTATACGTCATACGCCCCGGCATGTCATTAACATTTCCATGTATATCCTCCGAGGGTTCCACTATCATCGATATCGTCTTCTCAAACATCAACCAACTCTCATTACACTCCATTAATGTTATTTTAGCAAAACATATGAAAACAACAGAAAACAGGAAAAGTATTTTCTTCAGCAACACAAATCAGGCGTCTAGAATTATTATTTACTACTCCAAAGGATATTACGTATCTGTCAAACATTTTAATGGCTTTAACCTATTTATGGCTTATTAGGAAGAAACTCATGATTGTAGTACAATGACATTTGATCACGTACGTCTCTCACGCATCCTTTTATCCACACAGTACAGTGGGTACTCAGTGGTTAAATTAAGCGTAATTCTTAGTATAACGTAGGTAGCACGTTCGATTTTTGGTGAATTTTCTTTATGTTAAAAAAACATAACTCCTAAACAAAAATTATAACTCCTAAAAGTAAAGAATAATATTAACAGTCCTCTTTAATTGTAGTGAATATATAGTCTCTGCATACTTCTTTCGCGTTGGCCACTGTCATCGACTTCTTCACACATTTCCTCCGGAGGGTCCTCACGCTTTTTATGTGACGTTCCTCCATTATCATCGACTCCTCCACCTTTTGCTTCTTTTCACACTCACTCTTTCTTCATAAATATTTACTACCATTCTTGGAATGAAGAAGAACGAGGAACATGTGACATTCTGTCGACGTATCTAAAATAATTACTGATAACACTACAAATTTACGTATATAATATTGTATTTTACTTTACAATTCTATTTTATACTAGAATTCTCTAATTTAAGCACAGCTCTCCAGATGTACATCTCAATTACGGTATTTGCTGGATAGTGTTTCACGTTCTCAAACCGGACGGAGGTGTCGTCGCTTTAGTGTTACCTTGTAACTAGTGCTTTCGGACTTCTACAACTATTTACTTGAATTACTATTCTATTCTAGTTATTTATATTATAGTTTTTTTTTAATTTAATACAATTATTTTAAAATAGTAAATGTGAAATAGCAGTTATATGCTTGTTTCCACATTGTAGAACACGCAGATTTACGCAGGTTCTTTATTTTTCGCCTGAATTTGAGTCGTTGCGTGTTGAATGATGGAACTAAGCGCCGTGGTTTGTCTTATTGAAGTCAAGAATAGCTACTAGTAAAGAATATTATTAGTAAAACGGCGGATAAATTTTATTACCTTAAAGAGCCAAAATGACCGAATACATATAGGTGATGCATACCTACATGGCTTTAGAAGACGACCCTAAAACACCTTTAGGGTCAGGTAATAAAGCTTCCCAATTTTATGACACTAAGTCAAGGCTAGTCTTCGAAATTACTTTTTTTTATATGGTACTAGCGATTTTCTTCGGTATTCTCTGGACCTTAAGTTTAATTATTATTTCATCTTAACAAGTTATTTTTTTTCAATTAGTAAGGTTCAAAAGTTTGGTGTTAAATAGTAGTATACTATTTTTTTTCTGTATTGAGCGAGGAAAAGAAAATAATTCATTTCCCCGAGTAGGAATTGAACCTACAAACGTCGCGTTTACAGTTAGAAGATGTAGCGCTGCGTCACAATGGCCTTGGATTAAAAATATATAATAATCGCGAAAGCCAATAAACTATTATACATTTTTAATTAAAGTATTTATCTATATAGAAACAAAAATAATTTATGTAGTAAATTTTTTATCAACTAATGTTAATGCTGTTGATAAATCAATAGTAACTGATATTTGTGTGATGAGAATGTGGTTTGTATTACATATATAACTTTTATTTTATTTTTTGTCCCGTATACAGTAGCAGGTTAGCCAGATAGCACTTAAAATCAAAGACACTCCTTTATCCACTTAAGCACATGGCATGTTGAGTGGGTGAAGACAATCATCTCCTACAAGAGGGGGGAAATGAAAATAATTCATGACTCCCCTTCGTTTTGCCTTCCTAGCTGTTTGCATGATACAGCATGAAACGAATAAGACTATTTCATTTACTTTTTAATCATAATTGAAAGACATTCAAGAATTACAACGTGAGCAAAGCCGTGAGTAAAGGCTAGTCAATGTATTAATATAGTGTTTTTCCTCTATACATATATCGTATACGCCCGACTAGCCCCGACAAATTACAGGCTCACGGGTCTTATCTCGTTGATTTATTAAACGAATTATTTTAAACGTTACAATATTGATTGCTATCAATATCGAGATGAGCTTAGGAGTTAATGCATGTGCTTCTAAAGGTTCAATTACTTTAAAAAGGTTCAGCAGTTTTTTTTGTGGGATATAAAGCTACGATGAAATTGTCATTATGGTGAATGGAAAATGAGAAATAATTGTGTATATATTTTTATACTTACATACACTGAAAAAAATAAATGTATTTTTTTGGCTGAGTGAATCTAGTGTTATGATACTAAATTCCCAATTCTCCGCTCAAAACTCAACACGGCCCTTTGTCTACTTAAATATTAAACATTCTCCTGAGCGGCGATTGAACCTGCACCTATCATGTTTACAGTTAGAAGCTGTCTCAATGTGACGTAGCTAACGTCAGTACACATTGAGATCATTGAATTACATTGAATCTGAAACTAACATAAAAGGCATGCATTTTGCATTGCGTCATGATGACGTCATATCATTCATTACTCGCAGTTAAAGCAATATATGAATAATCACAATAATCAAACAAATCGTACTGTCGTGGTAAAGCGGCACTACTTTGACTGTTTGGTTACAGGTTCGATTCACAATTAGAGCATGGAAATATTGGTCCAAACTTTTCACATTTAGTTTCTCGGATCCCGCATATAGAAGGGTAGATAGAGAGAACCAAGTGTTAAGCTTAAGACACTGCATTCAAACGCGACTGGTTGTAGATTCAATCTCCATTAGAGAAAATGAAATATTTATTTTAAAATTATATTTAAATTTTTTTCGCTCTGGTCTCGAGGCACAGTATGGCGTTGTGTTAAGTCACTTAGGATCTAGTGTTAAGACACTTTTTAATACTAGATTCCCTTTACTACACTGCTATACGGGTAAAAGTGTAAAAGCTTTTTTAATCAAAGTGAAATTTTCAATTTTCTCCACTTAAGTGTACGTTATTAGTTAAGTTTGAAATGTATTGACATTTGACCTTTATAACCTCTCAAGAACGAATTAGTTATTCATTAAGCGATTAATTGAATGCTTTAAATATCATTTGAGATGGTCGTAGCGCAGTTGAAAAGTTATTGACAGTACGCGTCAGTTGTGGGTTCACCCGCATACAGCAGGATAGGCAGAGAGAACGTAGTGTTAAGACACTGCGTTCCCCACTTGTTGCTGATTTTAGAAACAATGCGTGTTGAGTGGCTGAACTCAACGCTGCGCTTTGTTTTGTTACCAAAGCGAGGAAATGAAAATTACTTATTCCGCCGAGTGAAAATCGAAGCCATAACCGTAGCGATTTTTCCTTTTTGTTGATGATTTATTTAGTACAAAATATTTGAATTTCCTGTGATAATTCTAGAATATTTTACATAGTAGGTTCTAGTTGTAGGATCTTAGAATAGTACATTCAAAGAACCCAGATACGGTTGCTGACATCGAAACTAATAACATCTATAAAATAATCTACAAAAAATATACAAAAATATATTATTATATCTAATCTTGCACCTTACGCCTTTAAAGAGGAGTAATGAAAATAATTTAAATAATTTAAAACCTTTCTGTTTAATCTTTTCTATTGAAGGCCAATTATTTACATTTCTCAACTGGTGGTAAGATAAAGTACGCTGTTAAGTTCCGCCACTCAACAACGAAATCAGACGGAAAGCGCAGAACGCTGATTTCTGACGATAAGTTTCATCTCTCTTTCCTCTTATCTATGGAGCAATTAAAAAAAAAAACAATCTTTTCTCGTGTAATTCGAACCCACAACCATCGTATTATAGTTAGATATTGTACCACTACGCCCATAGTTAAAACTAACACAAGAAATATTCAGTTAAGCTTCTAAATCCATTAGTCGGTTGCCGCGATTGAATAGAATTTACAGCGGAAATAATATTTTTCTAACTTCAATAAAATGTTATTCTGAGCAAAGCGCAAAAAGAGCTGTAACGTATTTATTTGGATCTCCTTTTGTAATTTTAATATATAACGTATTATATTATGAATTTTTGGTTATTACTTATTTTAGTTCATTTTTGTCCCTTTTTGGTTACTTATACTGTTTACTGTTATATAGACCAAAATAAAATTTACAGTCTTTTTAGCTCGTCTAGTTGGCCTGTGTTAAGCAGGTTAAGCAGAGAGAACAGAAAGAAATGAAATGAGAAAATGAGAAATGAAATGCTTTTACAGTAGGGAAATGAAAATAATGGATCTTATTTACTACGATAGTAAATAGTGACGATCGAACTCGCAAACATCGTCAGACGCTGTGCCATTGGGATACGATGGTCTTAATTTCATTTAAGTAAATTGGAAAAATCAAGCAGGGTGCCTTAAAATTATGTAAATATATTACTCTACAGTCTACCCACTGTCTCTTTAACATTAACTAGTCGTCGCTCTCGACTTTTTTTGGATGGACTAAAGTCATAAATGACGTAAAATAAGAAATCCCGTTTCATTTCCATTCTTTATTAATTTTGAGCGCTCCTCCCTTAGTGGGGAATGACGCAGAGAGTGGAGTTTGGTAAATTTGGTAAATTTCAACATTTTTCTCTGTACGTTGTCTGTCAGTCACACGGTGACGGAAGAGTTTTATATATATAAAGTAACCTCATAGTAAACATACTATAACTATACAATTAACTTGACCTAGTTAGAAGAAACAAATTGCAGCATTACACGGCTTATTTGGCTTATCCGTTAGTGATAAAGCTCTTTTTAAATGGCAACCCTACTTTCGGGAATTTGGTAGCATGTCGGGTTGGGTACAAAGGGAATATGTTATTGTCTTAATATATTATTTTTGACTAAAATTTGTTTATATGTATGTTAGATTTATGTATAGTATGTATGAATAGTATTCTTCTTATATCTATAGCCTTAATGTTACATCTAAAATATCCCTAACGTACAAGTACGCTAATGTCTCTAATAATAGACATAAAAAGCACTTAAGGCTTTACAACATTAGGTTTTTTTGTCAATTCCACCCGTCAAAAAGAAAAATGCTAAAAATACCCATTTACAAATATATTTTTTTTATAATATAATTTTGCTAATGATATCATAATATTTCAGAGGATTTCATTTCATATTTAAGCAAGCGTAAACCGTAGTACAATAATAACCGTAGATCAGTCAAATACGTTAATTGGCCGTCAGCATCAGCGCCGAGCGAAATACCTGTACATGTGGAATAAGCAAAAATATTTACTTTCAACTCATTAATGTATCAAAATAATTGGGATTTTTTGTTTTTCTATATATATTTTTTATACTAATATTGTAAATATTTACCTACATACAATATTAATAATTACCTTTTCTTTTTAGGGGAAATGATTATATTTAAATATTATTCTTTTTTATTTATTATCAGTTTTTAGTTTATTTTTGGCTTAACGTTGTATGCCGCGTGTAGCAGAGTAAACCTAGTGTTAAAGCACACCGTTCCGTGTTCCACAATTTGGAACGTTATATGTTCAGTGGAGGAACTCAACGCCGCGGTATGTCTTGTTATCAGTGCGAGGAGATGAAACTTATTAATTCGGTTCGACGCTCTAATCTATCTATTTTACTTTACTTGTCTATTTTACTTTACTAATAAACTTCTTTTCTTCACAGACAAACGTACAAAAATATATAATGTTAGTATTTATTCCTCATAAATCTCGTTGCTCATGACTCACGTAACCAATATAATATACTCTATCTTCTCCTATGGGGATTTGTCATAAAAATGCATCACGTGCTGATAGTTCCTTTGAACAGTAAATATAATCTTATATTGAAGGTAATATTCATCGTATAAAATATTTGTACCATTTTATTTTGTTTCTTTGCTTGGTATGGAGGGGATGTGGTGGAAATAGAAATAATTTGTTCTTTTGAGAACTAACTTGCAACCATCTTTTTACAGTTAGATGTGGTACTATCCCACTAAACC
This sequence comes from Heliconius besckei, assembly GCA_018249835.1. NCBI lineage: Eukaryota > Metazoa > Arthropoda > Insecta > Lepidoptera > Nymphalidae > Heliconius > Heliconius besckei. The sequence goes on from DWNA01001954.1 coordinate 6,863, forward strand.
CTAATATTGTTCTCAGTAGCCCCAATAGCCCCAAACTTCATATCAACATAAAAACTGATAAATTCAATAGGTAATGGTTTAAAATATGGAGTTCACTAAGTGTGCGATATTTGGAAGTTAATGATGAAAATCCAAGAACATGACAGCTTAAGTTACTATAGCCTATAATTTCTTCTATCGATCCTATTTCATTGAGGTCATAATCTTGATAGTTGCCGTTTGTATCTTCCTCTACTGAACTATAAAACGTGAATTGCTACGTTTCTTTAATTTTGAACATAGTAGGGTATGCAGAGGGACCTTAGTGCTAAGACTCTCCGATCTCCACGTTCTGTTTGAATTCGAGATATTGTTGAGTAGCGGAATTCAACGCCGTATCAAATGTAATAAATAAAAACATTTACTCCATTCTATTTAAATGACACTTGAAATGAACACAATTGTCGATTTGTCCGTCGCGCCGCTGGAAATTTGTATTATAAATATTTTTTACCGTCGATCTAAAAAGATTTCCGTTTTTTTGTAGATTATGGAAGATTATGGACTCGGGATTTGAAAGTGAAATACAATTTTTGTTTGTTGTTTTCATTTGGTACCTTGTTTTACTTCCTTCTTGTTCAGTTTTTTTTAAGAATATCGTATTGGGGGACAAATAATCGAAGTTACATTGTATTTTTAACAAGATAATTATTCATATCTCCGAGTGGAAAACAAACCTAAAACCATAACGTTTACAGTTAGACCTTAGATAGACAGCACTATAAATATAAATGAAAGAGATGAGAAAGAGAGAAAGAGTGTTTTATCACTACTTATTTTTCCTTCATAATTTTTGTATCACAGCAACAAAAACAAAACTATAAAGAAAGTCTAGTTTATCTATTATCTTATTCAATCAAGATAAACTCGTGTCGTTACAATTACCTGTTCCGAAGTTTGCTACTTAAAGCTGTCTAACGTAACCTAAAGTTCGTTTGTTTATATATTTATACTATTATTATACATATACTTCGATTATTTTCCGGATAAAGAGCATAAAAAAATATTGGTTTGACACTCTGTTCTCTACTGTTTTACTGGCATCCCTAGCAACCATTATCATTAATGACAAACGTAGTAGTAAATGGCAGTAGTGACTAGTCACTATATTGTTTTTTTAAATATTTAGAACTCAGATAGTGTTCACGCTATGTAAAATACGCGCGATGGAAAGTTTTTAAAACTTCGCCGATAGGGCTGTGGGTTCGATTCCTGCTCGGAGAAGAGAGAATTATTTTCATATCGCTGTCTGGTATCAAGACAAAACGCAGCGTTAAGTTCGGTCATTCAACACGTAATTTGTCAAAAATTGTAAAAATGGGAAACGGAGTGTCTCGACACTACGTTGTCTCTGCTTACCTTGCAACTCAGAACTAATTAAATATTTTTAAAATTGTTGTAAAATGGAGAATGGAGTAAGCGATCCCTAGATTATCTTAAAAACGAACTCAACATGAAAAAAATCAAATAACATTTGTTCAAAATGATAAGCAAAATTAGGTAAAATGTAAAAGTTCACATTAAAGTTCAATTAACCTCGCCCTTATATTTCTATGATGGTAGCTTTTATGAAAAATGTTTAAAACTCACGAACTTACGAGTATTGTCTGTCATTCAGTCACAAATTAATGTGAAATCAATAATATAACATGAGATATAAAGGTTTGATAGAAAATTACGTACTTAAGCTTTTATTTCGAAGGCTAATGGTAATAATTATGTTGTTGGACATTGTTTTCGAAGGTTGTAGGTTCGATATCGGTATGTTTTACTACTTTCTGTTATACGTCATGTCGTTTTTTCGTCAGTGGGAATCACTGTGTAGTAAGAGTGGTAAAACACTCCATTCTGCACTATCCGCTTAATTTTTGAGACATTGCGTGTTTAGTGGCGGAATACAACACCACCCTTTATCTTCTTGGGTAAGCGAGGAAATAAAAATACTTCAAAGTTCACTGCGCCACGGTATCCCCTTTTGTTATTAATATAATATTATATATAGTAATATTTTATAAAAACTAACCCTGAATATTCTTAACAAAAGCTCCACAATTTTTTTTAATTTTTTAACATAATAGAGGATGTTGCAAGTAGTATTATTTAAAATAAACATTTATTAGTATGTAATGTAAGTATCCTAAATAAAATCGATGAGAGCATAGTTATGAAATCATAGTTAATGATTGTTTTGTGGCGTATAAATATATATACCCGTGTAAGTAAACGTTAGAATTTAATGAGATCGGAGTGTCTTAACACTTATCTTAACACTTCCTCTGCCTACCCCGCTATGTGCGTTATACAGCGTACTAAAAAACTTATGTATATTTTTTTTGTTATTGAGGGATAGACGAAGCACAGACGAAACTGCTAGAATTAGAAAGTTGAAATTTGGCATATAGATTAGGGAGTATAGGGAGCAGTAAAAAAAGATTTCTCGAAATTTTTTACATTTGAAAAAAAAAACGAGATTTTCCATTTTACGTAGTAAGGTCCATGCAAAAAAATTCCAGGCGGCGACTGGTTGGAAATAAAATTATCGTAAGAAAAAAATTCAATAACACAACTCGCAGTTCCTTCAAAAGGACGTAGCTGAGTAAAAGTAATATCTTCCAAAACTTTTAATAGCTACTGTTTTAAAGTTTTTTTGTTATCTATATTTTTTTCTTTCACGAGCTGTCATTGTAAAAGATAAGTTGGTTGTCGCCATGCATTTTTTTCAAAATTAAAGTTTTAATAACGCAACTTTATCGTCCATTAACAGTTGGGAACTTTTTCTTTGTTCCGATAATTGTTATAGATTTTTTTTATTTTAATGTTACGGAGAAGATGGAGATTTTCTTAAATATAATAAATTATCTGTTTTAGCTGTAACAAGAAGGAATCCAAAGGTTTTTTATACTTGTTTTAACTAGTTTGATATCTAAATATTTATTATTAAATACTTAAAATAAAAAAAAAATGTTTTGTTTTTGCTTATGGGTCGACAAAAAACAGTTTCAAATTTCGGCTCATTTACTCCAACAGTTTCAAACACACAAGAATTCTAATAAATATTTTAGTGTTTATTTCTTTCTTTGGAACTAGAAAATTACAGTATTTTTTATTATTTACTACACAAGAAATAACAGATTCAGTGCAACACTTATACTATTTTGATGATAAGAGCAAATTATGATTATGACTATTATGCCATTAGATTTTCCTAAAAAAAACATTTTACCTTAATCAAACTGTGTCACTTTGATGAAAATTAAAAAGGAAATGAACATATACAAAGTAGTAGCGCCAACCCTTCCACTTGGCTGAATCTCTATCGAAAGGAATCTACAAAAGTATAAAAACGGTAGTTTTCTAATTTACTTCCCCGATTTTCCAAAGCGGATTACTTAAACCATTTCAAAGGGACAAAACACACTGAGAGCACTATCTGGCTAAGTTGAATTTCAGGCTATCAATTAATCTGCTCCAAGAAACTGTTGATTCACAGTCTAGTTGTGGTGTTTACGTTTGTTTTTGTGAAAAAAACCGTATCGTTTATATTGGAATTTCATTAGTGATTCGTTTTCGTGGTTTGAGCAAATTTAATTACATTTCTATCTACCCGTACGTAGGTAGGGTATCGGGACGCAGTAATAGTTTTTGATTGTATAATTTACTTTTTTCTGCGAATAAGTAAGAGTTGTAGATGCTAGAGGTAATTGTAATGATTTAAATAAGCTAGTTGTGGAGCAGGGGCACAAGCTCGTGTCTGTGAATGCGACAGGTTGTGGGAACGATTACTACTCGAGAAAATTAAATATTTTCATTTCTTCGCTCTGGTGCCAAGGCAAAGCGCGGCGTTGAGTTCCGCAAATCAAGACGTAATGCCTACAGTTTTATTAATTGACTATCAAGTGCATTTGATAGTCATTTAGGCTCCTGGTTCTATCCTGCTATGCGAAAAAAACTTAAAGCTAAAGAAAATCCTGAAACGGTATATTATAAAGCTAAATGTTAAAAATACAAAATTTAAATCTACAATTGGTTGTTCCTACAAAACTATATACTTATTTATAGTTTTCTCTATACGAAGCTCAGCTTGTGTTTTTTCCGGTTAAATAATAATCTATTGATGTTTATGATGCTCTTCCAACACTTAGTTCTTGTTTATTAATTGTATATCTGGTGATTATCTTTGGCTTTTTATTTATTACTGAATGCGAACTTTTTCGATATATTTTTTTGGTTCTCACTGTTTCCCGCATATAGAAGGATATTTAAAGGTAGTGTCAGGACACTCCGTGACCGCCTAATTTTCGAGACGTTGCCCATTGAAGGACCTCAATGCCATGCTTTTAGTATACACGTTGTTTTATTTATAATGGCATTAGTGTCTAAAAAGATCAGCAAGTATAAAAAAGAGTGGCCAATCACTTATCTCTGCTTATACGTCCGAAAAGTCTAAAGCAAATAAATATAAAAAAATCTTGTAATTCATAGATCACAGAAGTAAATTACATTGTTTTAACACAAATACAAGCCAGTAAAATAAGGAAAAGTTAACAATTTCAGGCGGAAGTACGTTTTTCAAGAGGCATGAATAATTGACATTCTGGATATTAGGTGATTTCCTCGAGTCATTTATCAGAATAATTTCTTAGTACGGTTCTCTCTCGGTTCTGTGGTGTTCTCGTCTTAGTAATGGCAAGTCATACATTTTCTGTTAATTCGTAGAAAAATAAAGTTAATCTAATAAAATATACAGGTAAAAGATCGTCGTCGTAGCGTTTTACAGTGATCGCGACGGTTCTGGGTTCGATTCCCAGTCGGAGATTGAATTAGTTTTATTCTCCTTGCTGTGGTACTACGTTAAAGCACAGCGCTGAGTTCCACCATCCAACACACATGTCTCTCCACCTACCTTGGTATATCCGGAATGATATAAGAAGCTGAAAAAGTAAATAGTTTTAATGGCCAAATTCTAGCAAAAACAAAGTTACAGAAATTTTGAGTTAGGTCCGTTTTATTGTTAAGCCGCATTATGTGGACAAATTTAACATTTTTTTTTCCCGAAGTCGCCCAAACCCGTCCATTATCCCGAATAAGGGGATAAAGGGAGTGATTTTTCACATCCCGTCGAGAGTGAATTGGATTTCTTAACAATGGAACCAGATATGTACGAGTAAGTATTTGAATGAGAAATTATCATAGGCTTTTAACTAATGAATTATATTCGTTTTGCTTGGATTTACATTAGGTTAACTGCTTAAAAAAATTTCATTTTATGTTTAACTATTATTATTATTTTTTTACTATATTTGTTTTAAAATATATTTTAACTAAACACACGTGGATTGATTCTTTTTTAAAAAAAATTTGAACTCGACATAGTTTAAATAAGCCTCGAGTTCCACCTCTCATCATGCAATACCTCCTGAATTTGACGAAAAATGAGGAACAGAGTGTCTTAATACTAGGATCCCTCCGCATATCAGACACACAGACAGGACATTGCCTCGATAGGCAAAGCGCGACATTTGGTTCCGCCACTCGACACGCAATGCCTTTAGAATTCGGTGGATCAGAACAGCAGGGAACAGAAGTGTCTTAGGTCCTAGGTTCCCAGGTTTCTCGTGCCTACCCTGCCATAATCGGGATACAGCGTGAAGCTAAAAAACAAATAAGAATCAAACCAAAAACTGTTGTGTATAAGCACTTTCTAACTGAGCCATATAATTTTAATACGTACGTAAATAAAAGCTTAATAAAAGCTAAAATCCCGTTGAATATTCCAAATAACCATTTATTTAGACAAAAATCAAATATTTTCGGTCAGATTTTTTCAGTTAACTGTCCTAGATTGACCTGTAACGGCGTGCCACGTGATCGATCTTGTTAAGGAAGATAAATGATAGGATTTACGTTCAAAATACAATACTGATGAATTATTAGCTAACAATATATTATAATGTAAGAATAATTTTTTATATTTTGTTAGTAAAGTAATTGATTGACTTTTAACTGATTTCAAAAAAGAAGGTTATCAACTTGATTGGTTTTTTGTATGAATTGAAATGAATTTTGATAATTCTTTTTTTTGTTATGGTCTTACAAGTTTCAGAGGT
>DWNA01001955.1:0-13008 GCA_018249835.1 Heliconius besckei
AAAAAGAAAGTATTTTTTTATGATTTAAGAATATAAGGCCGATTTCAGGCCGTCGTGACATAGGCGTTGGGTTGCGGATTCGATTCCCACTCGGAAGAATGAGTTATTATTTATTAATATTTTCATTTTCTCGCTTCTTAACACTACCGCCTGCACACCACCCTGCTATATAGGTGCGGGACACAGGGGGAAGCTGAAAAAATATGTATTGTTAGCTCTGCGAAATGTATTTTTAAGTATATTTTAAATTTATTTAATGAGCAACTGTTGATTTTCATGTTAGCTCTTCAAAAACTTTTCATTCCGGAAATTTACTTTTATATTTTTAAAAAGATTTGTATTATAATATCTGATATATTATGTCTTTATTTTAAAAATTATAACTGAACTGTAGTAAATTTTTAATTTTAAATATAAACACGGTTCTTGAGTAACATTAAGCGTACCTACTCTTATTCTTAAAATAACGTTCAATCAAAGTATTCATCTTATTGTAATGTAAGTATAACCTAAAATGCTAGCAGGCTTGTAAAGACCTTTAAAGTGGCATTTCTCTTACCTACTATATAAGTAAGGTATGGAAGTAGGTACTTCCAAGGAAGGTTCCTAGAATGTGGAAAAAAGCATTTTTATTTACATCTTACCAAAACGTTTTTCTTCCGTCTTCACCAACCATTATGGTACTCCTTGTTACTATTATGATATGTTTGTACATTGCTTAAGAGAACCTGTGAACGAGGCAACCTATCGTCTTTAATTGTTAGAATAGCAATGAATGAATGCAAATGACATAGCTAACATATACGCCGTTTATGTATATGTTGAAAATAATTATCTTGCAAGATAACAGAGAAATGCAGTATGTGAAGTACTCGTTAGAAATTTTATTTTTGAATGGTATTTTCTTTGGACAATTTATGCTAATATTTTATAGGTGATAGGTTTGTTTGGTTGAAAGCGCTAATTTCAAGAAATACTGGTACGAATCTAAGAAATATTTTTGTGTTGAATAGTCAATTTCTCGAGAAAGACTACAATTAATATTACTTGTATATAGTACCTGCTTTTAGAATCTCGCATTTAGAGTGTAACATGTGTCAGCGGAATAGCTAAGAAGCTAAAAAACAAAATAGCATATTTCTAACTAAAAATTCCACCAGGTCGTATGCACCACTCGGCGAGCACGCCGGCGGGCGTGGACGGCGGCGCGAGGACGCCTCCAGCCACGCCCAAGAAGGGCGGCAAGATGTTGGCCGTCCGTGTTCAGATGCTGGACGACTCCATATCCATGTTCCAGATTCAGGTTAGTTTAAGTTTGTTTCTTTTCTAGCTAGTAAACAATACCAGAAAATAAAGGTGAAACAAAAATCAGTCGCCTTTATTTTTTTTATTGTCTCACGTAGACCTTAATAAAATTAAAACCAAATATGCGTGATGTGTGATTGCGCTTGTGCTCCTGTGTTTCCGACTAGCCTTTCGCCTTCAATCTTCAATCTTTATTATTGATACTTTAAAAGTATGCCAGTCATTAAAAATTATGAACTTCTCATGGGTCGTACATAAAAGTTTGCAATCTCTGCTGTAATGGAAAAAAGTATGGCGAAGTTCTATCGGCATCCACGTAAAGTTTTATCAAGTGCATAGAAAAACAACTAACTCGAATAGAAGCACTCTACTTAATCGAATCTTGATGTACTAACAAAACAGTGACGAGGTGAATAAATGACGAAGTTGTTATCGAATTTGGGGTTTAATATAGTTAAATGTATAGTTGTTTCTTTATCCATTTCCATCAATGGGATATAGGTATAGTTTTTGGTACAAAAAAGTTAAATGACGTGTGAAAAATTATATTTCATTTTTAGAACTTGGGAACACTTTCTTCCCCCCTTTCTGCCGAATGCTGAAGGCATTGCGTGTCGAGTGGCGAAACTTGAAAATATTAAATATTTCAGTTCCTCGAGTGGGATTTGAACAAACAAACTCTCGCTACAATCACACGCTTGTGCCTCTGTGCCATGACTGGCTGGCAACTGTTAAAAATATTTCTCCATCTTAATGGCAGTTGAAAAATTATTATAATATGTCAAAAAATCCAACCTCGAAGCCATAGGTACTCTGAAAATTGCTAGACGTGCAACTCACTAATTGCCTCCAGCGAAAACTAATTACAGCTATTGTTTAAAAGCCAGCTGCCAACTAACTATTTGTTGTTAGTTTAGAAATTTTTAAAGTCCCAAATTTGTTCTACATATGAGAAGCTAACACTAGTATTTTTTTCAGTTTCTGTCTGTTGTTTCTTCACTTTTTAAAACCTGTATCGATTTCCTATATATTGGTATGTTTTATTTAGAAACTTTCGATAGCAGTTGTTACGTGTGGTCTACACTGCTCGTTGTAATGATTTCCACGATTTCATTTATATTCACCTAGTGGTAAAAGTATGAAAATTGGGAGAATTGTAAGTACTTCTAGCAATTTACCTAACTATTTTAAAGGCAAAATGAAAGATAAAATATAAATTATATACAAGAATTAAACCAAATGGAAAAAAGTGGCTAGTTTAAGCTAGTTTTAACTAAGAGATGGATTGCCAAACTCCAGACCAGTAGACTAGATAGTTGCAAAACTTTTTCTTAGCTAAATAACGAAGATTTATTTTGCTCCTAGGTTAGAGTTGGTAAATTTTATGTCACGAATGAAACCACGTGAAATTCTAGTTCTATAAGTTTGTTCCATTTTTATTTGGATCTGATTTTTATTAAGTAAGTTGTTCTATCCTGGTTCTAATTGAATGGATTTTTATTTTAAAATAAGTTACTTTGTTAAGTTAAGTTAAGACGTGTCGTCCATAAAATGTTGCAGTAGATTCGAATTCCACTAGAGAAATTTATAATTAATTCCCTTGTCTGGATAAACAAATCTTGACCGTTGGGTTTTCAGCAAATTTCCGAACTACATATTTACTAGATATTCTTTGATGCTATATAGCGTAAAATGGTTTAAGGTCATTAAAATAAAAATATTTTCTAATATAAATGTTTAAGTGAGTGATTATTGAGCCTACATTTTTATTCCATTATATTATTTATAGTTTCCACATTTCATTATTAAAAAAAAGTTATTTTTGCTCAGAATTTAATTACTATCGCATAATTTCAATTTCTTATAAGTACAATAGATTTCATTCATCTCTTCATTTCCAAGGAAAGTTAGAAACTCCATTTTTGGAACCTTCTCATTGTTAAATGGCCCGTCTTATCTGCTTACTGGTGGACACACCGCGTCGTAGATCTACTAATTATTTACATTTTGCGACAAAGGCATTTTAGACAAAATTACTTTATTTTTTCAATGTAAGACATGCGATAACTGAAAATAGTTATTTAATAAGCTGTTCTTTTCTCCGTTTTCGTTAGAGACATTGCGATAAGACCTTCCAGTATTATAAATATGAACTTCCCTCGAATAGAATTCGAACTCACACCATAAAACAGACATGGTGAAGCATGTACAAACGACTAAGGCAGTAAATCCGATCTGAGGTTGAAGATCTACGTATCAATAGATTTTATGTAGTGAAGAGTGCACATTATATTATATCTTGGATCGAAGTATGTCATTGATAGTCGTTATGGGCCATTCAATGTAGCTGGAGTCTTAGAGAAAATGTCAATCGATGCTTGAATTTTTTTTGCTTATTATTAACAATGAAAATATACAATTTTTCGTTTCCTCGAGTGGGCATCGAACCCATAACCAGTCATGTTTACAAACGTTTGCCCCTGAGCCACGATTAGTTTTAATTTATGCAAACTAATATCGATTTGAACCTATAAATTAAGAGGTAAAAGCAAAAATAGGTTCGTGTTAAGAGGTCGACATCGCTAGTCCATTAGTATATTATTGGAGGGAGTATTGGAGCTGACGGTTTCGTTTCAAAAGTATCTTTCATTTCTTCCACATTCCACGTGCACGGGGTGGCTGCGGTCGGGTTTCAGTGATTATGTGTGTCGATATCATTTTTTAGATTTATTTTTATCAGAAAATATCGATGCAAAGGTAGTTTAGTTGGAAAGCTAAGACGCCTAAAGCTAATTGTCAATTACGTTTTGAGGATTTTTTTGGTATTTTAAATACTTTTTAATTAATAGGTAGGTTTGGACATTTAAGTGATATTTCGCTATCCGAATGAGAAATTAAGTGATTTTTCAATAATTTATTCGTAGATGATAAAGTTTTTGAAATATTACTAAAATGTTTTTTTTATTTATGATAGTGTTAGCTATATACAAAAACTCTGCAAATTTTATAAAATAATAAAAAAAATGTAAAAAGATCCTTCCGACGTATCTACACGAACAAAAAAAGAGATGAAAAATCATTCATTTTCCCCGGAAAAAAAGAAAATACCAGTCTAGCCTTTGTTTAGGTGTCAAATCTCCTAACAGCGATATGGGGCACTGTGTGGGCTTATGTGCTTTTTGTGTTCATACTTAGTACTACTACATATATAGTGCAGTACGCATTCGAGATGTGTGTATGTCGGACTAAAATGGGGCGAAGCTTTTAACCCTAGAAGGACTCGTATACGAGGTGCCGTTCCGCGCTCCCAAATCATCGACGCGTTGGCGTTGATAGATATTTGTATTTAGTAGGAGATTTCGTTAGATTATCTGATATTTTTTTGTTTGTTTGTATATTGGTGGTACAGATGTGTAACAAAATACGAGTTACGTATTTTTTTTGCCATTTATCTTTGTATATAAATAGATATGAGTTCGTTTGATATGTTATACATTTTTGACTTTTATGTATAATCTCATAATATAAAATAAATAACGGGGATAAAGCGTTGAGCTAAAACATGATATTATAACAATTTATAAACTTAAGTTCATATTAAAAAATATAAGCAGTAATTATTGTACGTACATTAGTTAATACCCAGCTAGAAATGTTTATCATTTTAAGAGCAATTCAGTATGAAATGTTAACACATTCTAGTATTTATTTTGAGCTTTAAACATTTTTAGTATTATTATAATATACGCTAAAATGTTTGGCGTAGCTTAATATGAATTAGGCTGTGAGTAAATATTATGATTACTATAGCATTGTGGGCGAGTGAGGTAAACACCTATGTGATGTCATGGACGTCGATACGTTTCTATTTCGCTAAACAAAGTCTACTCTACTCTACTGTCGCTGGCGTCTTGAATGGGTCCCCAGACGGAGGTAAACAGGTTCACCGGAGGTATCCAGACAGGGCGATATTTTATTTAGTAACTTGCGTTAAGAGGAAAATTTATGAGTTAAACAGTTTTCTCGTCTCCAAGCAATATTTCTAACTAAATTCTCATTAAAAAGTAATTTTGTCATTGCTATTAAGAAATAGAATTGTCGGAATAATTTAATCAAATAATATTAGTGTTTCGAAACTATTGTTTTGTTTAAATGAGTTAGTTTTGATTTATGCTAGTATAATTAATTTATGTAAACCTCCATATTTCAGCGCGAAGGAGTTTCACGATCTCGTGTTTCCTTCACGAACTGCAATAGATTATTAGCCCTATTAGCTTAATATTAAGAAATAGGTATCTCAAATTGTTTTTCTCTCCATCTGGATAGTACTTCCATAAAGATAGGAAAAATTGTGTTGTTATTATGTTATGTTGCTCAACTTATAGAAGAAGCCAGTCGTAGAGAAGGGTGTGACTATAATTATGACGGATTGTGGGTTCGATTTTCATTTCTTCGCTCTGGTGTTGAGGCAAAGCGTGGCGTTGGGTTACGCTACTCAACACGTAGTACCTCCAAAATTCAGCGGAAAGTGCGGACTGGAGTGTCTTAACACTAGGCACTCTCTGCCTACCCTGCTACATGGGGGGCCGTGAAGCTGAAAAAAAAAAGATATATTACGCAACATGCATTGTGAGTGGGTCTCTACGATTATACGCGTCGCCGAAAAGTTGTCACAAATTTAATACTCTTGAAAGCTTATTCGTGTCTCAGAAATGCTTAAATTCAAGGTGTGAAATTTTATAAAGGTTTCAAACTCCACCCTCCATGAAACACCAATCAGTCAGACATTTAATATTCATAGAAGCAATTCAATTAGCATCGTGCCTCAAAATTGTCAAACAAAAACGTTTTGTAGGGAAAGCTGAACATAATGGCATGGTGACAGTGCCAAGGCGCGTCGTAACTCGTGTTTAATATTCAACCAGGTTTATGCTGTTATGCTGGCCATGGTTAGTTATAGCCCTGGAACGGAGTCAGAAGACCTCTAATTTATGTACAGGATGGATCCTCGACACTGGAGTAGCGTACAATGTATGGTAGTAAAATATAAGTTAGATTTAGGTCAATATGATGTTTTTTTTTAGTTTGATAGCTAGTACCGATTTATACTACACTAGCGATCTGTTATTTTATTTTTATAAAGCGAAATATGAAATAGTGACTAAATGTTATTGTTAAATGAAATTTTTGATGAACCTAAATTTATTAAATAATACTTATTGTGTACATATTGTATTCAGAGTTATGGGATAGCAGCTAAATTTATAAGTTTCGAAAATAGTTTAGGTATACTAATAAAAGTTTAAATTATAAAAAAAACTATTTTTTTACAATTAATATTTTGCGACGGGTTTTTATTAAATAACAAGTAATTATGTTGGAAACCAGTTAAGAACGTTTGGAATAATTTGTTTTGCTTTCTTGATTTCTTAATTTGGCGAAGTAGGAACTAACGTTATTTTGTAATGCTACTTATTAATGCACATAATATCCTATATTTGGATATTTGGTTTATTATTTTTCGTCGGTCGGTATTTTTTTAAATGGTAATATTATGCTTAATTAATAAAAATATTAAACTCAATTATTTTCACTATACATTGCAAACAATCTTCACTAACTTTATACGTTAAGCGAGTTGATATTATAAAATACAAAAGTATTCCTAATGACATAGACTTTTGTAAGCATTTTTTAATCATCAACTTTTACTTGAAGCCTAGATGGCAGTTCTGGTGACGAGAGCCGGCGTAAGTACGGTTTTTTAGGTTCACGCTATATACTCGTATACATAAATCCAACCAATAAGAACCTCTTATTTTACAGTTAGTGCTTAACTGCGTCATATTGATGTCTCGTTAAATTTTAAAATTGCTCGGTAATTATATGCTATCCTGACATTTGTTTAAAAATATAAAGTTTACTCGTTAACGGGATTTGCTTAAATAGCTCTACATATTAATAGCACCTTATGTCAGACATAAGTAAATTTAAATTGTAAAGGATAATTATTAAAATATAAAGAAAATATACTGTATCCGTGGTACTGTAGTTATTATCAGATCTTTCTCGATCAACAATTCAACTAGGGAAATTAGATAACAGCCTTACATTTCACCATAACAAGATTGATTATAAGTTTTTTTCGGAAATATTATATGAAATGTGGAACTTTTTTCTTATAAATCATAATTCTCATTAGTATCATTAACTATAATTAATAATAGTTTTATAACAAATATACATATTACATAGAAATAGTATAAAGTTAGCTTATTCCGCAATGCAGCTGAAGTGTTTAAAGTGGGCAGTGGAAATCGGACAGTCGATATATCAGTAAGGGCACTTAAATGTTTCGAGAGGAACAGTTGAGAATGTTAATCAGCCTAATTTATGACTACTTCGTACAATACTGCAAAAATTTTATGTAGGCACTTTTGTATGGAAATATTTTATTAGAAATATCTACGAGTATATACTCGTATATCAACTATTTTGTCTGTACAACCAAAGCTTGGAGTTTTAAAATGTGAAATTGATGCCTTTTTGCTGACAATATTAAAAATAATATGTAAATGTTTGTTTAGGTTCCATTTTTTTTATTGCAGTACAATATTTAATTAAATATTAAAATTTGTTTTTGTTTGATTTCTTATGTTTGAAGGATTGATTACCATCTCAGATATTTTCTCATCGAAAATAAATAGAAGTATTCAGAGGTAGAGAGGAACGGATGATTATAAATTAAAATTATGATTTCGGAAGAAGTAATAAAATAAATCGTTTTTATATTTTTCTTGTTACCGTAATAAAAGCTCGTCCACTAACAACTGCCTGCAATATTGAAACAAACAATATCTCTGCAAAGATTGATCCGGCGCGAGCAGACTATTGGAAAAACCGTTGCGTCTGCACCACCCCTTATCAGACACAGCTGGCGGTCGGCCAGAAGTTATCAAGAAAAAGGCTTAGTCGGCAGCTTTGATTGCCTCTATGGCTCTCTTGTGCCCTCCGTCGTGTCACTCGGTCAACTTTGGGGAACTTTATTAGTATTGTCTTTGTTTAATTGAATTTTTTATCTCAATGCTCTAGCTAAGTCCTCTTCTGGGTTTTATGTTTCATACGATTTGTTTATTTTATTTTTAAATCAATGTGGAGGTTTGGTAATAAATTTACCAAAATGTTAATAATCATGTAAACTATAGTAGGTAGTTTAATTTTTTTGAAATATCTATATATTTAACTACAATAATAATTTAATTTTCATCTACTGTAATATGTAGATACAATATATTAGGTTTCGTCCGATATTTCATGGCATAGAATTAGAATCATTACTGAGTGTAGAATCTATCGGCTCAAAGACATTAATCCGGGCTTTAAATCCGTTCAGACCTTTCAGGCCTTTAACATTGATTCCTAATCCTAGTTTCGGTAGAGTTCGGTTGTTATTCTAGCTAATATGTTTTTCAATATTGAAGGTATAACGTTCTATTTCTACACCTAGTGATGCTACTTTAAATTAGAAAATAGGACTATTTTTTGCTTGCAAATATGCTCTCATGCGTATAACATATCAAAGACGTAACTATCTCATATTTAAATATAGATAGTGGGTTATCGCGTTAATCATTTTTCTCGACACTGGGGTTGTAAAATGGAAGCGATAGAATCTATTTAAGGAGTAGTTCGCCTTGGTCGAGTGTCACCTTTTTGACGTCAAAGAGAAGCCTCTCCACAAATAACCCCGGTGGTTAAAATAAACCGGGGCGGCCTAATTGCTTGCTTACCATTACTTAATTCAGCTTTAATGTTCTAAAAAATGACCGCAAGTTTACATAAAAATGTGAGCTTGCAGTTTTTGTGTACATTTTGAAAATGTGCCTATAGTTAAATGCTTTGCTTAAGCGAATCTCGTTGGCAGATTTCTGTCTATGGCAGAGACTCGTCGCAGTCTTGGCAGAGTCGCTTTTTTTTTAAAAAATATGTACCGTCAAATAGGTTTTTTTATTAGAGTTAAGAAAATAACATACCCATATTATTTTATTATATATCTGTGTCAATCTTTTTTTTTTTAATTTTCATCTGCGCTCCAAGCTATTAAATGCTGTCGAATTGCTTATTTAGGTTAAGTATTTAAGCGAATGGAATGCAAGAGTTATAATGCTGAATGATACACCTTATTTGCTTTGAAAAAAATATTAGAGTTCAAAATATAGCGGTTATGTATGAGTATTTTTTCGTTTGATTACCCGTTATATTAAAGTCTTATTGATATTTTTTATGGGAACTGAACCAACACATATTTTTCGACAAGAAGATATTTCCATGCACCGCCATGTGATTCAGGGAAAAGTTGAGGGTAGCAGGCCACGCGGTAGATCCGACATGCGATGGACAGACCAAGTGAAGCTGCCCTCATTGACCCTCTACGAGTGCACCAGGCAGACTGTGTGGCGCATCACCAACCTTTAAAAAGGACGACTACGACCGCTCTGTCAAGAGCGAAACGACAAAGAAGAAGAAGAAGAACCAACATACAACGTTTGAGCTCCTGCGCAAATTCTCCTCAGTCGTCTTGTTGACATTATAGGTGATAGTTAGATATATCATATAGCTAAGCCTATGTTAAACAGTCAATCTAAGATTAGTCATGATGTCTTTAGAGTAATCTTAGAAGATTAATCATGATGATAGATCATCTTGTAGCATCTAAAGAAGAAGAAGACCATGAATACGATATAAGATGAGTCTTCCTTTCACCAATTTACCTTTAACGACTTTATTTATATGACGCGTCCCCTCGTGAACGCTCCACCGGTCATTTGGTCGCTGGTTATCGATACGAATGCAGTGTTAATATTGTAGATACAGGCAGGATTAGCTCAGCGACGTAATCGAATCTGAGCGGAAATTATTCGATTAAGTAACTAACGAGGTAATCGATTCAGGACGCCTGATTGCGTTATATGAAGATGAATCCGCTACATTATTAATTAATTTAATTTAAAAAAATCAGGTTAAGTGCGAGTCGGACTCGACCACCGCGGGGTTCTGTAATAATTTGTAGGTCACCGGGAAATACAACTTATAAAAGTTGATAAACTTAAGTTTGCACATGCAGTCATTATGTTTGAAATGAACGACACATTTAAATTTGCAATTATTTTTTTGTGAAATACTTTTAATTTTTTTATTTCATCCGGTAATTTTCTTTATTTGCAGTTCTCACTCCGTGCCATATTTCATAACTTTACGTCCGTGGAAAGCACCCCATAGGTTTTGATCACGTAATAATCGCGATCGCTACGCAAACTTAAGCAAATGATCTAGACAAACGGACTACAAAGGCATCCTATATAGGTTCTGTTTTAGCCTTTAGAGGTGCGGATCCCTAAAAATGGATAAGTGCCCTATACAGCGCTATAAGCTTTTTCATATATTTTTCGACAGAAAATGTGATTAATTAATTCTGACCTTCTTCTCTATATTTTATATTCGTAATTCCTGTAATCGTATCCTCTGTGATAAAGGCAGGCTGAAATTTAGCAATAAAGTTACGAAAGTAATATGAAATTCCGATCTAGCTTGTCGCGACGGTCGCGTCATACCGAGTAAAGGATAACAATTTGTTCTAAAGGACGTATAAAGACAATGTCACCCGGGAACCTAATATGTAATTGATGAGTTATGCCCCAAAGAGATGACAGGGAGAATTAATATTGACTGTAGGTGCGTACATAGAGGCTATTGTGTCGCAGTGGGACTGTGAACGTAATGGTTATAAATTTGAACCCAACCCGCGGTAATGATTGTTTTATATATTTATAAAGTAAAGTTCTAGTATTTTCATTCATTTCATTAACGAAGATTGCTATTCTAATTTTTCTTCGTCTTCACAGTTTATGTCTTCCAACAAAGAAATTACATTGTCGCTTATAGCGTTAGCATTTGTAGAAGCAATTCTCTTATGTCTAACTTACACCCGACGCGTGTAAGTTACGTCGTGTTCTAATAATGTATCTAGAGAGAGAGAGAGAGGAGCGACACTTGCTTCTATACAACCTACAACCTATACTAATTCCCATCCGAATCAATATCGAGGCAGCTGATTCTGAATATTATGTTTCAATTTGGATTTTTCTCTAGCACTCTTAGTACTTCTCTTGTACAGATATTCTATAATAGAGAAGGTCAAGTATTTATTTATAGTTCTGTTATTGTTTTTAAATGACGATTGTTAATTAGTATGCTATTGTTTTCGTTTGATATATAAACTTCTTTTATTCGTATTTATTTTTGTGATATATAAAATTAAAACTAATTATTATTGGATATAGCTGAGCTGAGCTGAGTAAGGGGTTTTTTATATATAATGAAACAAGTTTTAATTTAAAATGAAATAAACGAAAAATTAATAATAAAACGCCGAGGATGGCATACTAATTGCAGGATTGTAGGTTAACGGGAGTTACAACTTATGAAGGTTGACCAAAACTTGCGGGCGCAGTCATTTTTTATCAAATTAAGTAGTATTATAAGTTTGTAATAATGTTAATATAAATGTGCATTTCCATTTTTCTGATTTATTTCTTCATTGATGTTTGATTGCGTTAATTTAGAAGCTTCATTTTTTCTATGCTCCAGCAAAGGCAAAGGGTTTCGTTTTTACCTTTTGAGATATGGAACCCTAAAAATGTTCTGCGCAACGATGGTTTGCAATTTGTGTTTGCCTGTAATAATATTTTCGAAGCGTCTAATAAGATTTATGTTTTGTTTCAGTCCAAGGCACTGGGGCGTGTGCTGTTTGACCAAGTCTGTAGGCAGTTGCATCTTCTAGAAGCGGATTACTTCGGACTTGAATATCAGGATGCCAATGGAACTAAGGTAAATCCATTTATTTCATAACATATATGTATAATTGTTAACAAATGATAATTCATTAGAGGTGTAAAAATGTTTATAGCCTGTTTTTACCATCCGCAGTATCCAAATTGCATGCTTGGCAGATGGAACCTGGAAATCTAGTGTTAAGACAGTCCGTTATCTCTTATATTTATACTTTATCTTATATGTTAGAAATGCAGTGGGTTTATGGCCATAAAAATACTGTATATTTTTAGTATTATTTTATAATTGTACTATGATCCATTTCCCCCATAGTATTGGCTGGACGTGGAGAAGCCGATGTGCAGGCAGCTCGGCCTGTCCATGCTGGAACCCACCTTGAGGTTCTGCGTGAAGTTCTACACCCCTGACCCGGCGCGCCTCGAGGAGGAGTTCACCAGGTACCTGTTCTGCCTGCAAGTGAAGAGAGACTTGGCGCAGGGATGTATACAATGCAACGAGAACACGGCCGCTCTGATGGCCAGTTATATTGTGCAAGGTGAGATGTTTTTTGTTTGTTTTGAGTATTTTTTTTTCATATAAAATTAGATAAGTAATTCTCATTTTGTTTTGATGTTTCTTTTTTGCGTATTAACATTTTAGTATCAACACTCGTTCCATTAATAAAAAAAAAATTAAATCAAGACTAGTATGTTAAGTATTTACCATAATATAACTGCATTGTTTTAAAAGTACACACAAACAAAAATGCGGAAAACAAGTAGCATATATATATATATACTAGTGGGCCCGGACGCGGCTACGCCCGCTAGAACTATACGATTATTTATTAAATATATTTATGAAATTATTTTC
>DWNA01001956.1:0-13006 GCA_018249835.1 Heliconius besckei
AATAGAAATACTCGAACCGAATATATTCGGTACCATAGCCGAATAATTCGGCCGAATACGAATATTGAAAAAGATGCCGAATACATCGAATACCGAATACCAAACGAATATTCGGCGCATCTCTATTGATTATCTATATAGGTATGTGTATAATAGAAATATTCAGATTTCATTTCCACCAATATCATTTGGAACAGTTTTTCTCAATAAAATGTCGGTGTAAATAAAGGCGCTGCTCTTTGTTGTTTACGCGGCGTGAGCCAAAATAACGCGTCGACGTTCACCGCCACTTCGCTCCGTACTCTTTTTATATAGCAATGTACGCATCGTTCGTGTAATGATTTGAGCTGTGCGGTGTGTGCGCTGTGGATGTTTTCCTCTGTGAGATCTTTTTTATGTATTATGTATAAAGTTTTATAATTTTGGATTGCGGAAATTTTTAAAAATCTCCCTGCAGATGCTCAAAATTAATAAATATATATTCGGATAAGAATTTCGATAATGCTTGATGAGAACATATGGCTTAGGGGTCAGACCATTTGGACAGGTTTCAAATAAAAAAAAATACGCTTTCTAAAAAAGTATTTTTCTGTCCTAACTCCTAAGTGTGGAATAACGCTTAAAATATTAAAAATAAACTAAGGAGATTTTTATTAGTAAAAAACAATATTAATATGATATTTTTGTGATTTTCAGATGCCCCGCGCCCGGGACGATATGCAAGTAAACGTGGCGGGCCTAAGGAGAAATATTAAAAACCTCGCGCACAACTATTCCGATGCCCAGGTATCATAATAATTAAAGATACTCCACTTTTTATTTTAATAGTCTTACAATATGGACAGGCATGTAACGCGACGGTTGTGGGCTCGATTCTCACTTGGAAGAGTGAAATATTTAAATATTGTTATTTCTTCGCCCTGTTGATTATTTATGCAAATATTATGATAAAAATGTAAAAAACTAAAACTTCTGTATAATTTTGTTAAAATTATGTCTATATAGGTTATATGTGTTATACGTCTTTTGGGAAAGAAACAAGTTTCTTTCTAAGAAAAAATAACCGCTATTTGTAGTAATTGACATTCTTTTATAATCTTTATTATGATCTTACGTTCTTTGAATTTATTCATAATGAGATTTGCATACTAGTACCACTAACTATATAAGTTTATATAAAACCAATCGGCCTTTAGTGTTCAAATTCTCTACCAAACACAAACTAGGATAGGTAAACTAGAATAATCTGGAACATTATCAAGTTCTGTACTCACCGTTGTTACCTCACGCCGTCATTTGTCTTATCAAAATTTACAACTAGAGGTCTTTCTGTTAAATATAATATACTCCTTAATAGAAATACCAAGACATGGAAATCAAGTGAAAGGCTCGGTACCATTATTTATATAATAGGGAAGCCCCCTAGAATATTTATTTTATTCTGCTTATTAGTATTTGTTGTTATAGCGGCAACATTAACAACAGTTAAACAGATAAATTTTTCACAGATGATGAAAAATTTAACTGTCTAACTATGACTGTTCATGAGATACAGTCTAGCCATAGACAGATAGACGGTTTTAGTAATAGGGTCCCGTTTTACCCTTTGGATACGGAATCAACAAGTCAAGTCAAAGATCGGAAGAAGGTAATTTTGACGGTTTTGGGTTATTTTTTCATTTATACTGCACACAGACTTAACTATACTAAATATATTTTTGATGAGTACCTAGCTGCTTAGTTCCAAAAGCGTTGTGACGCCTGTCTGTAAACGCTACGGTTGTGGTTTCGAATCCTACTCGAGGGGTAGATTCATTTCCGTTTCCTTGATCTAATAACAATATAAAGTGTTGTATTGGAAGTTGGGCGGTGCGTGGACAACGTAGTGTCTTAACACTAGATTCGTTCTGCCTACCATGACCATGAGGGATACAGCGTGAAGAAAAAACCCTACTTAATTGTTAACGTAGAATTTAGGTTTGGAAAAACGTGTTTAGTACATTCTCATGTTACAAATGGGGTTCTAAGAATTTGTTAGAAGCTTTGTAGAAACAACGCTTGTGAACTTGAATTCGAAGCTTAATTGGCCATTAAATTGATTCCTTAATTTAAATAGAGGGGACGTGAAGTTTTGAATATATAAATGCTTCTAACATATAGTTTTTAGAGCAGGGTTGAGGGGTGCAACTCCGCGCTTTGTCCCCAGTGGGAATAGAAGCCAAAACCGTCGCGTATAGAGTCTGCTTTGCGTAATAAAAATACATTTACTCTAAAGTATTTGTTTCAAATAAGAACGAAAGTATTGAATTTCGTCAAATCTAAATAGATAAGAGATAAGATAAGGACAATCACTCCATTAGTCATTTTATTTATAAAAATCGTTTACGCTTATCAAAAATATTGTTTTTTCAGCTAATCTAGTGTTAAGAAACTCCATTTCCCATTTTCCGCTCACTTCTGGAAGTATGGCGTGTTGACTAATGCAACTCAACACTCCGCTTTGCCTCGACACCAGAGAAATGAAAATAATATTTCATTTTCTCGAGTGGGAATTGAACCCACAGCTTGTGCTCCTGCGCTACGACTGGCCTAAAAAATAGG
Organism: Heliconius besckei; assembly: GCA_018249835.1. Lineage (NCBI taxonomy): Eukaryota > Metazoa > Arthropoda > Insecta > Lepidoptera > Nymphalidae > Heliconius > Heliconius besckei. The sequence goes on from DWNA01001956.1 coordinate 2,602, forward strand.
TGTATATTTTAATTTTTTTCTCTATAAAGGAATCGCTTTGGTTGTAGGTCCGATGCAGAGAATTATTAAATTTATTTTCAGTTCCCCGCTCCAATAGACAAAGCGCGGTGTTAAGTTCCGCCACTATTGTCTTAAGATTATATTCCTTCTATATGGGAAATAAACGTAAAATTTTATATAATCTTTTAAACGTAAAATTTTATATTTATTATTTCCTCAAACTTCTTGCTACCGATATATATAAAATTATTGATCAACATTGATTTCATAGAAACGAGTAAAATTTTTACAGCCCAGGAAATTCCGTTAGCTTAAAAGTGATTCATGCAGACCTCTAATCTTTGGACTTCGCCAGCCTTGAACGATAATGACGTATGCTTACAAGACAACAATTTAGACGTGCTTGACGAGTTTATTTTTATTGAAAGTAATATAACTGTAACATTTAATGTTCCATAAAAAATTGATATGAGAATAAAAGAGAGATAGATTAAATCGGGGATATGAAAATATATTAAATATAATCTTTCGGGAGTAGGAATCGAATCCACAAACGACGCGTTTACCTCACCTAGTCATACGCTGTCCCATGGCGCTGCGAATATCCTAATTAGACGATATGTAGCTTTATATTCTAACTATAGGTGTAATTAATTACCTTAAAATAAACAGAAAATGGGAAATTCATGACGTTAAGAGATTCTCTTTGCCTCAAAATACCAAAGCTGTTTTAGATTAATTAGTAACTACAATATAAAATCTAAGAATCTGAACTCTTCCGTAGCTATATAAGTAGTTTAGGTGGCAATACTATAATGTGATATCACAAACCAAGAAACAAAAAAAAAGGTCTGATGAAGGAGCCAGGACTTCTTTTTTAATACTATACGTTCTTTAGAGTCCCATCTCAAATCTAAACAACTTACACATGTTGATTCATTACCTAAAAAGGAAGAGCCTTATTTCCTACACTATCATAGGAATACTAATAGTTGGTACTTGTTATAAGGCATGACGCATATTCTATATCCTCGGACGTTGATTAGCATTCCACTTAGCGATCATCAATTTAGTAAACGTTGCATTCGGCACTTGTCAATAAAGTATCGTGGGTTCGTAGCGATGGTTGTACTTTGACGAGGAAGGTGACGAGAATACCGGAAATTATTAAGAGGCACTTCCACTTCCCTAAAGATTAAGAAAACTAATTATAAATGATTTAATATTGGCTTCTAGACCATGCAAGTTATAATTTTGAAATTTTGCAAAAAATAAAACACAATTTAAAATATAAAAAAAGAAACGATGTGATTTTAATAGGCCAAAACTGTAGAACAACAAGAATCTTAACTTGTCTAGCTAAGGCGAGGCTTCCCAGCTTTCGATGAAACTTGAGTGTTGAATGTGATAAAAAGTCAGTCGGGACCCTTATAATCTTCGTAAAAAGCCCTGTATTTTTAGGTCCCACTTGATTCTTGATATCTTCGATGTTTTAATGACATTTTTGAGGCAAAAAATTGGCCATATTGTTTTTTATTATTCCAAACTTATCTAAGGGCACTAAAGATGACAATTCCTTAATTCTCAAAAGTTCATCCAACGGTCTAGAATTAGTAATAAAGAAATTGACAAACAAACAAGATACACCTGAAAAATATAACCCCCTTGCAAGCCAGGTAGAAAAGGATCGTCTCGACGTTAATTTTAGTTCCTTAGAATGTTTAGCAGGTTAGGCAGAGGCAACCTAGGTACTTATTGTTTCGAGACTTCGTTACTATTAACAAACTTTCGTTCCCCCGAGTGCCGAAATTATTTTTCAAAAAAGAATTTTTGAACGTTAACGGAAAAAAATATTAATTTTAAAATATATTTTTTATTTATTTACTAGTCGTCCGCTACTTGGTTTGCGTGAACTTTAACACGTAATTTGGAGAATTTTCCTTTTTCCTATTCCAAATACGGTAGGATATCTTTCTAATACAAATATCATTAATTCCAGGTAAAAGTGCGCGAGGCAACGTCAAACGATCCATGGGGCCCATCAAGTACACTTATGGCGGAGATCGCCGATCTAACATACAATGTGATGGCATTTACCGAAATTATGCAAATGATATGGAAAAGACTTAACGACCACGGGAAGAACTGGCGCCATGTCTACAAGGCCCTGGTTCTGATGGAGTATCTTATAAAGACCGGTAGCGAAAAGGTGGCAATGCAATGCAGGGAAAATATATATGCCATACAGACCCTCAAAGATTTTCAATATATGGAGGAGGGGAAAGATCAAGGTTAGTTTGGGTTTGTGACCGGTGCTTGAGGTCGTCGGGGCACATTTGGACCGCGTCTGAGTAATGTGAATGTGTTGGTTGTGGGTTTGATTCCTACTTTGCCATTCAATACGCAAGGTTTCGAAAATTGGGTGGGAAATGGAGAATGAAGTATCTAACACTTATTATATAACTATGCTATGTAGGAAAAATGTTATCTCTATTTTTGGGTAGGTGGAGAAGCCAAGTGTAAAGTTCATCTATCATACTGTGGCAGTTTATTCAAGTCATTAGTTTTTGAATAGAAATCATTTAAAAAGAAGAAAAACAAACAATTTGAAATAAAAAAGTATTATGCGTACGTGTCGTTCATATTATTAATTTGGAGCAAATTAGAGAAGTTGAAGTTTAATCAAATTTAAGTTAACTTTACATTTATACTATCGTAAATCTAGCGCCTTACTACTACTACTACCAGTGCACTAGAAGCATATAATATTCTTTATTGCACAAAATATACATAAGAAACAATAAAATACATTTAGTTCACAAAGGTGGACTTATCTCTATAAGAGATCTCTTCCAGCCAACCAGTGGAAGTGGATGAGTTACAAGTAGCGGGTGAGATCATAGGCTTAAAACGTAATTAACAAAATTCCAGGTTTAAATGTGCGAGAGAAAGCGAAGCAACTAGGTAATCTGCTCAGAGACGAAGAACGCCTGAAGAACGAACGAGCTCGCGCCCTAAAAGCTAAACAACGATTCGCCCAAAGTGCAAGCGCTTTTGGTAGCGATGGCGCGTTGGACACACCTTCAAGTCCCACTTATCCTGCTGTAAGTTATTATAATTTAGTCCAAAAAAATATAATAATATTTGTTTCTATTAATACTGGGAGTATTAATACTATTGAATACGAAAAAGTTTCGGTAGTTTAGGTTTTTTTATACTCGCATACGTTTTATTGTATATCGCAAGATAAGCCTTTATTAGACTAAGATCGTTCTCAACTGTTACATTATTATCTCATGATATATAAATTTACCCTAAATGCAATGCTTGTCGATTTATCGGCCCATTTAAGGGCGTAATTATAGATAAATTGCTCAAATAACTTCGACTGTGGTGTGTGTGATATTGTGGTGATAGACTAAGGTGGCATTCGGCTCTCAATTGACCCCATTATTATATCAAACTATCGCCAAAGAAGAGTGTTTTCTTCCTGAATGAACAATGCGCAAAAATTTAGAACGCCTAAACCCAGGGTGGTCACGACTCTGTCGTACTGTAGAAAGATTCGGACGTATTAGGTTATCTTTACTTATGATTTTTTTTCTCCCCACAGCTAAGCGGCTCCCCGGCGGAGGGAGTTTTTACGAATGGTTCCCAGGTGGTAGGTTATATAAATTATCCATTAGTTGCAGCAGTTTTTACGTGTGTATCTTTATTTAATACATGTTTCTTCTCTTCACAGCTAAGCAGCTCCCCAGCGGAGTGGACGGGTCGTGAATCAGAACTGGCTCGGCCCCTCACAGCGGGCGAGGAGGAGCTGCAGCTGCAGCTGGCGCTGGCCATGTCGCGCGAGGAGGCGGAGCGTGAGGAAAGGCGGCGCCGCTCCGATGACGTGCGCCTGCAGCTCGCCATCAGCCAGTCGCAGACCGACTTCAAGTTAGTGTTTATTGTGTAATCTCTCTCTAGTCTTAGCTAAGTTCCTAGATGAGTGAACGCCCGCGGAGTGACACTGGCCTCTAATACCTAGGTTAGTAATTGTTTTGTTCCATTTCTTCTCATAGCTAAGCAGCATCCTTTTTTTGATAGCTAAGCAGCTCGCCAGACGAACATCCAGTAGATTTTGTTTTTCAGCTTTTGGTAATAAATATTTGGAAATTAATATATCAGGCCAATTGAGGACAGTATGAAATGGTGGAGGGGCATAAGTCTGCAACTGTACACCCGAGAAATTATGAGTTTGATTCTCACACGAGGTAATGGAGTATTTGATATTTTCATTTCCTTGCCCTGTAAGAAAGCAAAGCGCGATGTTGAGTTCCGCCACTCAACACTTGCTATAGTCCCTCTACACTATATTTTAGCTTCATACTATATCCTGAATGTCAACATTGTACGATTTCTACCCAAGTAACGGAACTTACTGCCGCTATTTATCTTACCAGAGCAGAGAAATAATAGTTATTTATTTTTACATCTGGGAATCACGCTCACAACCATTATTTTTTTTTATTTTTACCCGATCCCAATGTCTATCCTATATATCCTATCCCGCAGGTTACAACAATTAATCCGTTCTCGACAACACATGTACTTCATGGAGAAGGTAGTGGATGCAAATCCGAAATGTTGGCTCGCGTGTATTGAATACACCCAAAAGTAATTGAGTTAGTGCTCCCTTCACATTGTTTATAGTATTTTTGTATGTTTCTCACGTTTTTAAAGTTTTATTCCTTATTATATTATTGAATTAGTATTGAATTTTATTATCAGTAAATTAATTAAGTATTTTCACAAATTTAGAAAAAACTAGTTGTGACTGAGTAGATTCTATCTGAGACATTTTAAGGAAACGCAAAATAAACAAAACTCGGAAGTTAGGAATTCTAAAGTAGGTGCTGCATAAATAATAATATAATATGTAAATAGAAAAGCGGCGTAATTCAAATAACATACATTTAAGAGTACAGGCATTTAAAGTTTTTAAATAGAATGTTTTTATTTTCTCTTACAGTTTAATATTAATATACAAGTATTGTATATCATTTTAAGGGAATTATGTAAACTTAGATGATATATAAATTGGAGTGGCATTTACAAAAATACATTACGTAAGTAAACTAATATTACGCCGTACCTACCTTGTGGTCATTTATCTAAATAAGTTGGTTTTCTATGAAAAGCACAACCACTTTTATTTTTCTCTTTCTTTTGGCGATGTTCTCTAAAAATGAGCGTGTGCTCTGTTACCTCAATGTGTCGAAAATAACAATATTGCGGGCTAACTGTAAAGTTCAGAAACGACACTTGCGTATAAAGTGTTTTTATTTCTAATAGACTTATACTTCCAATATAACATAATAATTCCTTGTTTGAGCTAATTTTCTTGATTTTCGGAAATTTTCATTTGTGCCACTTTTCTATTTGATGATATGTTGTATTTAGAATTTAGAAAGATGTTTCATTTGATACTTACATTTATTAGTAAATTTAATATTCATTCTAAATTGGATTAAATTTATTAGTAGTTTAGTAATTTCTTGAACCAAATTTGGTTACATATGTCATATTACCTTGAGTGGGAAATTCCTCAGCAATGGAGTAACCTGTGCAAACTTAGCTTCACGCTTTATCCCGCATATAGCAGGATAGGTAAAAGGAACTTAGTGTTAAGATACCCTGTTACCCAGGTACCGCCCAAATTTTCAGACACTGCGTGTTAAGTGGTTGATCTCTCGTTCCACGCCATGGTATTCGTCGTGACGACTTCAAAATAGCAATACCCTCATATAAAAAATATTATTTAATATGAAAATCATTTCAGTAGACCAATGTTAATAACTAAAATTTAAATATTCCAGAACAACTGGCATAGAGAAGCCAAGCCAAGCAAAACCAGAACAGCAGTCCCACCTCCTGGACCTCCTGGACGTAAACCTCTCCCCCCAAGCACCTCACCCGCACCCTCAACACCCCCCAGGAGCACTAGGTGGTGTTGGAGCTCTAGGGGGGGCGTCAGCTTTGGATCCCTGGGGGTTGCCGTCTCCACCAGCTCACGTGGCGGTTCAGAAACAGGTCGGTTTTGGCTGGTTTTTTTTTCAGATTTTTGAATTTCGTAATTTAATAGGAAAAATGGAAACTTTTTAGAAATGTCATTTCTCTATATCATATCCACTTTATTCTAAAACTATTAAGACTACATTTAATACTTTGTAGGTTTTACATAAAATTTTAAAAAAAAAAACAACAATTAAGATAGTGGCTTCCCTACAACTATTCAATGAATTATAACTTTGTTTAGTTTTATTTTTTATCAAATTATATTTTACCATATTCATCTGTATAATTTAAGTAAAAACGAATGCAAATAAATGTTTTAATTTATAGAAAAGAAAATCAATAATATTAATAATTCAATTATAATAATTCAATGATAATAATTCAATAATAATAATTCAATTCATGAAAGTATGCCATTTTTTATTAATGTTTTCCTGACGTCCGTAAACCGACTTTATAGACGGCCAGTTTATTTTTTTCTATATCTTTCTGTTATTTATTTATATTTTTATTTAGTCCTTGCGTTTGGATTTTCGTCCTGTTGGTAACACAATGGTATGTTTGTGTTTTATAATCTATGCTAGTTTTGTATATTGTTTGTGTGGGTGTCACTAAAATAGATCGTTCGAAATCAAAAAATGTATATTATACATACAAAACGTATATTTATTTATACTGTGTAGCTGAGTAGGCTTAAAACATAGTGTTTCGTTCCCCACTTTATCGTATTTTGAGACGTTGCATTTTGAGAAGCGACTTCATATTATAAAATCTTTGATAATATTTATACAAGAGAAATTTCTTTTTCTTTTTGTTTTCCAGTAGAATTTAAGATAATTATATTATGTTTTTTGTAGAATTGAAAAAAATGTAAGTAATAACTAATAGAATACCTTTTCTAAGTTTCTTTTCTACTGTTTTCCGTGCAGGATACATCTCCAGATGCGTGGTCTTCGGTGGCGAGTCCAGCCCGGGACCCCTGGGCGCCCGCGGCCCCGGCCGACCCCTGGGCACCCGTCTCACAGGTAGGAGCTATATTCGGTGGAATACAATGCCGCGTCGTTATCGTCGTAGGAAATGAAAATATTAAGTAGGTATTTCATTCCCCCGAGTAGGACTCAAACCCTCAACTGTCGCGTTCCAGACTATGTGCGTTATAGAATTGCACTTTTGTTTTTAGAGATCCATGTGTCAAAATAAAGATGTAACTCTTATACAATCACTTTGCTATCCATCTGTCTGTCCGTCTGTCAAGCGTCTTTCTTAAGAACTGATGGACATATCTAGGTGAAAAAAAAAATTTTTTTATACATGTTTCATATTGAGTGCCAGACCTTAACACTGCGCTTTATCTTGTTATCAGAGCAAAGAAATGAAAATAATTCACACTCCTAGATGGGAATCAAACCAATTTATTTTAATAATAGTAGTTTCTTCCTCTAGTTGCAGCTACAACATAGTAAGTCGCCCGTGTCCATCCTGTCATCGCCGTCGTCCTCCGAGCTGGAGCAGTTCGACGCGCTTTCGCAGAGGCGCAATAACAATGTTGAAGCGGATCCATTTGATTTGTCAGCCTTGGGTAGGGAATTCGATTTCAGTTTTTTTTATTGTATGGAAATTTTGTGAGAAATTTGTGGGAGTGGTTTTCTTTGTAAAAGATTATTGTATACAAAAATTGTATTAATTTTTATTAATATATAAATTAAATATTATTAATTTTCCCTAGTCTGACTGTATAAAGAATAAAATTAAATATATCACTTGTTGAATGATAGTTTAATTGATATTTAGAGATACATGCATGAAAAGAAATACTTAAATATTAAAAAATACCGTTTACAGTATCAGTACTTTAGTAAAATATTAATTTCTACTGATTTTTATATTTCAACAATATAATGTAGATACTAATACTGTGTAAACCAAGGCTATTTGTAGTGACCAAACCTAGTGCACTATAAGTAGTATAGTTTCATCGCCGCTTTAAATAACAAAAAATACTCTAAAATACCTATTTAATAATATTTTTACCATCTCCAGGTGACAATCTAACACCCAAGCCGACGTCACCGCCGTTAGTAGGTTCGATGCCCAACACGGGGGCAATAAAGAAGTCGCCTTCGGCCTTCCTAGGGGAGAATTCATCGCTAGTGAACCTAGAAAGATTGCTACAGCCCGCGCCCCCGGACCCGCCAGCGCCTAATCCCTTCGCAAATGAAAAGGCACCGCAACCCGTGAGCATTGTCAAATTAATGGTTTATTAGTGAGATAAGGTGCGGTGTTTAATTACGCAATGAATGTCTCGGTTTCATGTATGCATGCATGTGGGATTATATAGGCTTTTTTCTAGCTATAAGTTGTAGGCTTGTTTTGATGTAGGGGGAAAAATATTTGACCCTATTTCTATTTTCTACTGTCAAATGCTTTAGATCTATCGACTCGTGGTGTTGCTTCAATAATAATCTATACTCATAATAAAACAGTAAAAATATTTTGTCTGTGCATTTAGAAATTTTGACTGAAATGAATAGTGGGACATTTAAATAGAATAATAGAAAGTAATTTGTTTATTAATTTCTTGTATGTCTCTCTACCTGTCCGTCTGTCTCTTTGTATGTATAGACATGCTTATCTCCGAAAGTACTGAACCGATTTACTTAAAACTTTCACTAATTGATGAAACAATTCAACAAATCGGTTCATTAAAAAAAATTGTCGGTATTTGAATGAGCTGAAGGCATGAGTTTGCTTGCAAATATATTAGTCCGGGCGGCGAAGGGGGGACTTTCGGATGTTACTCGAGCGATTAGGCAGATTAATATACTGGGGATTCCTTGTACTAGGTTACGTACTTCCACCAAATATGAGCCCCATATACATATGGCCGCCCGTTTAGGATAAAAGATCAGATAAGTAAAAAAAATTGATCATCTGAAATTCTCGAGTGCATCAGATTAAGGTAGAGTTAGTTAGTTACATGCTAAATCGCGTATACTCCACTACAATGTTGTAAAAAAAAAGTTATCTCAACATTCTCGAGCGTGGCTAATTTTTCTTTTATTATGAAGGGAATAATTCAAAGATTACGGATTACTGACGAATTCCACTAGCCGAAGTGATAAAAATTGATCGATAACGTTTAATGTAGCTAAGGGTTGCCTATATTTCTCTCTAAGTGTTTCTATTCTTCTCTCACTCTTTCTCTATTTATTACTCCTTTCATCAATGAAGATGATATTTAAAAAAAATGTACTTTTTTTTCTTATAAATACAAGTATTCTATTTTCTTTTGCTTTTCAATTGATTACGTTCAATGAATTAAAAAAATTGAGGCCAGTCGTGGCTCAAGGCACAGAGTGTGACTGTAAAATCGACTGGTTGTGATTCATTCTCCGTTCGAGGAGATTATATTTCGAGGCAAAATTGCGACGTTAAGTGGTGCCACTCAACATAATGCCTTTAAAATTTGGCAGAAACTGGGGAATAGAGTGTCTTAACCTTAGGTTCCCTCTACCTACCCTGTTGTATGCGGGATACAACGTAAACCTGATTTGTTTATTTTATTTGTAAAAATGTCTTTTACGTACGACCACCTCTATCATGGAAACAGTCAGATTAACATATTTACATTTTTAAGAAGACGTAGGAAATTAATGGTATCAATATCTGACGCGCTCGAGGATGTCCATGCAACAGTTTTTTTTACATTTTTGAAAATCTATACCCCCCTCACCCCACCGAAAAGATATGTATTATATGTCATTTTTTTCTTGTTATCATCTAAGCTTCGCAACCCAATAGGTCTCTATGCTCGCTCGAGCAAATCCCGAGTTAGCATTTTATTATATAGCAATCCATATCTATACTTATACTTATAATAAATCTGTATTTATTTGTGATAAATCTGTATTTTTAACTGACTTTCAAAACAAGGAGGAGGTTCTCATTAAAAAAAATTCGATTCGATATTCGATTCATTTATTCGATTAATTATTTTGGAGTCAATTTCGATATTGGATTATTCGATTCGATGTAGGTATGTTTTGTAATATGCAATCATTACAGTTATTTTACAAAGAATGTTATAAGCCCTTACCCAAATCAATAATTTAACATTAAAGGCTGTTATTTAACGAGCGCGAGATTCTGCGAAATGTTTTCAAAGATGCAGGTATTCTTACAGTTGCTTCCCAATTTATATACTATAATATTCTCTTTGTTCGACAAAATATACATTGTCATAGTAAACATAGTGACAATCATACGATAGGAACGAGAAATAAAGATAAGATTGTTACTCCAAGTTTTCGCCTCCAAAAAGTTAATAAATCCTTTATGGGTCTGAGTA
>DWNA01001957.1:0-13003 GCA_018249835.1 Heliconius besckei
ACGTATCAGGTCTCGAACCCACACCCTTTAACAACAATCACCTACCTTGTTACAAACGACCTCGTCGTCGTTCTTGACGAGCCAGTCGGGCAGCTCGGACTCGTCGATGAGGCGCGACTGCGTCTCCGCCTTCTTCCTCTCTATGTCTATCTGCTTGAATATCTCCAGCTCCTCTTCGGAGCGCGCTATCATCTCGTTGATCAGATCGTCGTCTGGCACTTCGTTTTCCTCCTTTGGTTAAATCGTGGGAGTCATTAAGTTTTTATATTAATTACGGGTGTATCTCGCATGTAGCAGAGTAGACAGAAAGAATTTAGTATTAAGACACTCTGTTCCGCAATGTACACTGAATTATCTAGGCATTGCGTAACTCAACGCCGCGTTTTATCTTGTTCATTCTTTTCTTTATCACAGTCACTTAATCTCAATCATATAATTAACTTAACTTTAGGAAATATTAAATTTAATTAATTGTTTAATATTCGTATAATTTTCACTAAATTTTGAATTATCAAAAAAAATTAGTTACCTCTTCATCATCTCCATCTTGATGTAGAATGCTTTGTAAAAATTGTTGTCGCTCTGAACCAGTTGATTTCTGATCGAACATACCAGCTTGAATGACCTTTTCGTCCATGTTTAATTTGTACCTAAAACAAAATTCAAATAATAAAGTATGTAAAAATGTTAAATATACGAAATTCGAAAGGCCGTGATGACGCAACGGCCCAGTGTCTGACTATAAACAAGACGGTTGTAAGTTCAATTGTTATTTCGGGGGAAAAGAATTATTTTCATTTAATGAAATTCTGGTAAGTGGGTGGGAGTTGAGTGCGACAAACATCGAAATAAACCGAAAATGAGACTCAGTATATATAGTCGCTATAAAGCGACAAGCTAGAAAAATATATATAAAGTTCACCTGGCTGCAGCTAAAATTCTTTCTTCGACGGAATTAACAGTCATGAGACGCAGTACTCGCACCTCATTGCGCTGACCGATACGATGCGCACGATCTTGGGCTTGAAGATCCTGTTGAAAGTATTATACATAGTTGTTATTATACAATAACTGAAAATATTTGAATATTTAGCTTAACGCTGTATCCCATAAGCAGATTGGGAAAAAGGTGTTAAAACATTTCTTCCCCCATTTTTTAATAATTTATTTATAAAATATATGTCTATCGAGTTAGCGCCTAGTTGTAAACGCTCATGAATTCGATGGTCATGAGTTCGACTGCACTCAGCGCGGTGTTGAGTTCCGCCAATCAAGCTAAAGTATCTCGATATTTGGGCGGAAACTTTTGGGCGGAAAATCTAGATATTTGAGGAACGGAGTGTTTTAACAATTGGTTCGCTCTGTCTACTTGCTACTTACAGGATACAGCATGAAGTTAAATAACATACAAAAATCAGGGTTTCCTGCTCATAGACTATACCTGGTGAGGATTCCAATCGGAGTCAAATATGATAACAGTATCAGCGCTCTGCAAGTTAAGCCCGAGGCCGCCGGCGCGCGTCGACAGCAAGAAGATGAAATACTCCGAGTTAGCGTCGTTAAACTTCTTCAGGAGCTCTCCACGATCCTCCGCTTTTGTCATACCGTCTAACCTGAAATGTTATTATGTGCAATATATATATTTTCTTCTTTTGTTCAACTTCAGGCTGTATCTCGCATATAACAGGGTAGGTAGAGGAAAAGGAGTGGGACACTCCGTTCTCCACCTTCCGAGAGCCTTGCGTGTTGATAGGCTGAACTCAAAGCCGCGTTCTTGCCTCGAAGAAATGAAAATATTATTGAATAAAAATTAATTCCCTCAAGTCAAGGTAATCAAACCCACAGCGGTCGCGTTACATTTACACTCTTATGCCCCTGCAACACTACGGCTCATATTCAATAATAATGGACAAGATTAGTATTATATGGAGGCCACCGTGGCACATTTGAGGTAATGATTATATTTAAATTATTTTCACTTCACTGCTCTGGTAGACAAAGCGTGGAATTCAGTTCAACGCATAATATCTCGGAAATTATAGTAAATGGATAACAGAGTATTGTAACACTAGGTTCCCAACCTTCTCTATGCGGGAAAGGGAAGCTGCTTAATAATTGATAGCGATAGCAATAACAATGAAAATTAGTTAATTTTTACATTAGTAAACATTTGACATAATAAAATATAAAACACACTTCAAATTTAATATTACTGTATAAAATAAAATATACCTCAAATACTGGAAAGCTCTCCAAGAGAGATAGTCTTCAATGATGGTCATACACTGTGTCATTTGACAGAACACAAGCACCCTATGCCCTGTTCTATTCAATTTAGGCAAGATGCGGTCCAAAAGTTCAAATTTACCAGATGCTCGGTATAGATCAGGTCTAAAATTGTATAATAATATTAATTTTCTTATTAAATATACATCTAAACTAAAATAGTAAGTAATGTTCAGTAACTAATTCCTTCAACGATTAAATTGCCAATGCTAAGATTTTGCGTATTCACTATCAGTTCCAGATTTTTTTATGAGTAAAAAGTATTGATTATTTTATAATATATGAATTGTATATAATGTACTCTGTATGCTGTAAACAACTGTATGTTAATAACAGTATAGTATAGTAGTAGTAGTAGTAGTAGTAGTAGAAAAATGTTATGGCATTTTATAAGCCAATCTACAAATTTCCTACTTTATGATAAAATAATTACGATGGCTGCAGTTGGAGGGTTAATAAGTATGATATAAAATATTTTACATGAATTTTAACTACAGATTTGAATTAATTATAACTACAACAATGTAAATTATTCTAACCAAATAGATATTACAATTAATATGTGCATGAAAAAAAATATCCATTCCCACTGTCTTTAACCCAATCTGTCTATTCCTTACCATTTATCATTTTGTTGCAATCGGCAGACCAAAGTCTCCGATATATGTATTATTATGTAAAATAATCATCGCAATTATAAGCATTACGTTACAAGAACTTAAAAAATATATTTTCATACCCAGAAACAACACCTCCGCCAGTACCAATATGATCACAAAACTTCTCCTCAATGTGCTGGAACATGAAGGGATGGTTGCACAGCTTCCGAAGTTGGACAATAGTATTCATCAACGCTTTAGCTCCACCCTTGCCCTTGTTGCCTTTCTCCGATCCATCTGTTAGTAGTACACCCTTGGACTGCATGTGCCTAAGATAGAAAAAAATATATAAATAGTGAAATATGTATTAACCAATAATCTAGCATCATATAATATATTTTTTTTCAGTTTCACGCTGTATCCCGCATATAGCAGTGCACCTAGATTCCGCCACTTTTCGCCGAATTTTCGAGGCGTTGGATTTAACGCTGCACTTTTGCCTTGGTACCAGAGCGAAAAAATGAAGTTAACATATCTCTCGAGTGTGAATCCACAACCATCTAATAAGTATTTGTAGAAATGGTACACATAATTTGTTTCACGTTCATAATTTAAGGAGGTAGCCTTCCAAGTTTATCAAAGTTGATCAACTTCTCTTCACTCAACCACTTTCTTCTCCATTCCTTTACAAGTTGGAGAAACAAATAAAATAATAAATTTAAGCATAAAAAAGAACAACTTACTTGTACAACACGCGCTGGAGAGCACTCATATCGCACTTAATGATATACTCCACCTTGTCGGGCAACTGGCTCTCCACTTCCTTCTTAAGTCGACGCAGCAAGAACGGACGCAACACTTTGTGTAGACGACGTATGATAAGGATCGTTTCTTCTTCGTTTAGTTCCACCTGAATCACAAAATTATATTATTTATAGTTTGTCATTGTAAATTAAATAAAATTTTGTTTGATATGACAAATTTACTTGATTTACGTTTACGCAATTAGCGGGTTAGGAAGAATCTAGCACTAAATCATAAATAAAATAAACTAATATAAATTGATTTAAAAAAGTTACAAATTAAAAAAGAAAAGAAAAACCAAATTTGTTTATTTCTTTACATAAGAGACAAAGTAGTTGTTATACATTCTACAAACCTTTTCACCGGTAGTAGCAAAAGGCGCATTGAACCATTGTTCAAAAGTAGAGCAACTTTTGAATATGGACGGCAGTAAGAAGTTCAGGAGTGCCCAAAGTTCGGGCAGCTTGTTTTGTAGGGGAGTACCAGTTAGCAGAAGGCGGTGTGGGGCGACGTAATGAGTGTTTAGCACTTGAGTTAGTTTACAGTGGTGGTTCTTCATACGATGACCTTCATCTATTATCATATATTTCCATTGTACCTGTCAATTATAATATTTTTCTTTAATTTATGTCCAGATTGACATTAGCTATTTATACATTTATTATCTTAAATACACAAATCTTTAAGTACAAAATTTGTTGCTTCATTGTCTTGTGAGAGTGGACCGTTGGTAATATACAAATTTGAATAACGTAACAAATCAAAAAAATATTTCTTATTAGCAAATTATCATTGTAGAACCAGTGTATATGCGAAACATACACACAATACATAAAATATGTTAATAAGCATTATTTTTAAAAATGAAAATTAAAAAATAAACTTACTTTTGCCAACACGCCTTTATCCTTAATAACGTATTCGTAAGTAGTTAGCAATACATTGAACTTAGTTGATTTCATCTGGGTCTGGACGAGGCGCCGTGATTGCGGCGAGCCCTTGTACGACACAACCAGCACTGTTGGTGCCCACTTCTCGAATTCAAGCACCCAGTTGGATAGTGTACTGTTGATATTAGAATAATTTAATATATTTTTGTATTTACAAAATTACTATAACATACTCTTTGTTATAGTTTAGCTAATTTTGCTCGTCATTATCCACCGCCAATTTTCATCATTATATATGCGTACATTGAACATAGATATTTACATAATTTTATATGTGGGTAGAGAAGTAGAGATCGCTGTGGGCACTGCCGGACTGTAAGTTCGATTTCTACTCGGGTATTGAATTATTTTAATTACCAGCACTAACACATATAGTCTCGAAAATTGATGTGTGCGTGGGGAATGTAGTGTCTTAACATAAGAATTGCCTATCCTGCTACATGCGGGATACAGCGTGAAGATAATAGATAGTATCTATACAACCCTTCTTTATATCACTGAAATCAGATCAATGATTTTATCACACAAAAACAACTGTTTACATACCTGAGTGGTACAATAATAAGGAAAGGTCCATTCACTTTTTTCTTCTCCATCAGGTAAGTAACTAATGCAATTGTTTGAATGGTCTTGCCGAGACCCATCTCGTCAGCCAGGATACCATTGAGATTGTTGTTGAACAGAGATACCAACCACTCCAAGCCCTAGAAGAAAGTAAATTAATGTAATATAAACTACATTTTTATCGAGGCCGTGGTGGCGCAAACAGCAAATACGCCTGAAACAGCCTTGGTTGTGAGTTCGACCCCCCATGTTGGTCACACGAGGGATTTATTTTTATTTCTCCGCTCTGGTAGTTTACATTTAATATACACAGTTTAGTTTACATTTAATATACATAATTACAAATACATAAAAATATGACAAACCTTAATCTGATACTCTTTAAGATTTCCATTAACGAGAATACTTGCTTGTTCTGTGACAGACTCGTGAACAGTGTGAGCAATGCTAAAATGAAAACAGTTAACATAATATAATCCATACTTTAAAATTTACTTTATTTAAATTGAAAAATCCAGAAGCATATTTTATCACCTGTAATAAGTTTGTTCTTCAGTCTTGTATTCATCATCCTCGACTTTTGCTTTCTTGATCATATCGCGTGCCTTCTCTTCATCCGTCTTCTCTTTGTCACTCTTTTCATCCCTGTGTTTGTGACTTCTGTCTTTCTTTTCTACACATGAAGAATTATCGACGTATTTAAAAAAAATTAAATTGCTTATATAAAGAATAATCAAATATGCATTGTCATGGTCAGCTAATTCGTATCTAAAATGTAATAATAATAATAGTATATTACTAACTCCTTGTTTCGCCATCGTCATCTTGACTGTCATCGCCTGAATCTTCAGAGTCCGAGAGAACCTCCCAACCAGGATGGGTGTCCATCCAATCTTTAAGTTGAGATAGCAGTGGAGCTTCTTCTCCTTTCAAAATCTAAATCAAATTATAAAAAAATAGATTTCTATATTATTATATAGCTAGAGAAATCTTTCTATAGTTAATAGATAAAAGGTTACGATTACGTATTGTTTTATATTCGATAGTTTCGGTTATGTTTACAAGATAGATAACATTAAAAAAATTTATAATACCTCGCCCGTCTTCGGATCCATCACACTGACTCTGGAGTCTGATGTCTGTGAGCTGTCATCCAATGCATCAATTTCCCCACCTTCCAGTACCTTCTTCTTACGAGATTTCTGGTAACAAAAAATTGTTATTTTTAACATTAAATTATATTGTAAAAATTATATAACTCACTTAACTGTGTGAATAAAAAAATATGACATTAAATTATTTTACTTTATCATAAAAACGAAAATAAGGCTCAAATTAAACACTTTTTAACTACAGCGTGGCTTAGAAGAACAGAATTTAACTGTAAACACGACGTTTGTGATTTCGTTTTCCACTGTCAAAGCATAAAGTTGTCGCTACATGAATGTCTCAAATTCAGTCAGAAAATAATGAGTTTGTCTTAACAAAATATTTAATCTCTCTATCCTACACTAAGACAGGGTGTGACCCTAAAAATATATGTATAAAAATATTAAAAACCAACCCTCTTCCTACGCTCCTCCTCCTGTTGTTTTTTGCGTTGCTCCTGTTTATGCTGTTTGACCATCTCCGTGAGACTCGCAATATACTCGTCCGTCTGTGAGAGCAGGAACGCTAGACGCTTGTCTTTCTTCTGATCAATCAACTTCCTGTAGCCCTCTTCGTCTTCCGCCATAAGACTGTGTACATTTAAAAAAATGTACATTAAGACATTGCATGCATGACATTTATTGAAAAATCCATTAACGTCAGTTGTGTAGTTTCAAAGATTTTTGTATACAACTTTGAAGCCCAATTTTGTTTAAGATCTGATGTCTTGAGCATAGCGTTGGATCTCACTGTGTGTATAGTCAAAAATGTAAGAAACTTTTTTTCATCCTTTGTCTACAGGGCAAAGAGGCAGAAAATCGATAGATATTACAACAAAAAATTGAGAACATACTGAACTATATCTATATCCATACATATATCTATAATGTAAATAAACAATTGTGATGCCACAATACAGTCCGATCTCCGTTTGAGAGAATGAATTATTTTCATGTCCTTGCTTTGGTAAGAGAACAAAGAGCGGCGTTGAGTTCCGCCACACACATTCGTAATGTCTCGATAATTAGGCATAAAGACCTATGACCCTGCTATATGAACTACAAGTATACACTGTGAAACTAAAAAAAATATAGAAAATAACGCACCGTCGCATACGTTCCTTTTCAATCCGTTCCTGCTCTTTCTTCTGTTCGCGCTCGGCGTTGGCGTGGTAGTTCATGATGGCTTTGTTCATGCGAGACAACTTCGCCACATTGTTGCGGTGATACTCTTTGAAGTCCTTGGCTGTGAGAATTATTAAGATTTCCTTATTTAAATTGTTAGGAAAGTGTGAAGATCAATGGTTGGTCTTTGTTAAAGTATATGAAAACAATGTCTAAATTTATTTAATAAACGCTAAATATATTATTTAATACAATTTTCAACAACTTACCATGTTGCAAGACCGTTTGAAGGAATTCTTGGTGTTTCTGCCTGCGTTTTCTCTCAGCTTCGAGTTTCTGCTGTTTCTCTAATTTTTCAGTGGCGCGTGCTTCGCGGAGACCTTGTCTTTTCGTTCTTTTATATGCTTTTATATTGACGGCGGTCTCGAGGGTGGTGTCTCGACGTACTTGACCGAGTATCTGTTAAAAAAACATAACATAATTTGACGCCGGCGTCGATATATAAAAACATAATATTATATTAAATAATACGAAAGAGATATGATTTACAATGTAATAAATAAAAAAAATTTACAGAAATAAGAAATAAATTACGAAATATTAGACAAATAGCCAACTTAGGTAAATAATAATTGGTTGAAGTACTGCTTCCATTCTATAATTAACAATTTCTGTTTTAGTTATTAATAAATATTTTCTTACATTAATTTTTATATTTAACATACCTCAGAACGAAGCTGCTTCTGGAAATTTAGCACACGAAGGGCTCTCAATTCAATCTGCGCTTGAAGACGGAGATCATCTGATATGTTGGCTGGCAAATTTGACAGAACTTCCATACGATGAGCTATACGTGCCGCAATCCTGTGTACAAATCGCCTATGAAATAAACTGTCAAAAAATATAGTAGTTTCACGCTGTATCCTCTACATAGCAGGGTTTTACATAAAAAAACCATGGACTACAATTTATGTAAAGATTTTGTATAATTTGGCTATAATAAATAACAATAAATTCAGGCGGGCGAAGCCGCCGGTGGGTTGCTAGTAATAAAAATTAAATAAAGAAGCAAAGCTAAAAATATAGCATTACCTGTTTTCTCTTTCATTGAGAATTTGCAGTGGATCAATCCCCGCGGGCTTGGGTATGGATGTGATGCGGTTTTGTTTCGCACCTGGTGTGGGAACCCCCTGCTGCTGCTGCTGGAAATAAAATAGTTTTGTTATTGTCTTCACAGTGCATTTCAGACATAGTAGGGCAGGCAGGCGGAACATGGGAATTTAACAAGAGACACTTTGTTCCCATTAAAACACTTCCGCTTCATACTTTTCGCCAAATCCTTCTGACATTGCGTGTTGAGTTGCGGAACTTAATTTTGTTATTTTAAAAGTTTACAGTTTGCGTTTATAGTCGCACGCTTAGTAATAATAAATTCATAAAGAGCGTGATTATTAGAAAAAAGATGTTTTTAAAAAATGTTTGAATAATTGAGACCACTCAGCGCTCGGCACTCAACATACAATAAATAATTAATAGAATCTACAACAATATAATAGGTAGTACCTGTTGCGGCGGCGCACCGACCGGAACACCGGGCATGGGCCCGCGCGGCGCCGGACCGCGCATGGGCGGCACCCCTCCTAGCATTGGCTGTAACATTAAGTGGCTATAACGGTAGTGTTTTGGAAGACTGGTGACACGATAAATGAGTATTTTGTTATATGTCTAGACAAGTTACCGGATTAACAAGTGGCGGCGTGGGCAGCGTGGGCGGCGCCATCTGGCCTGTCATGGGCAGCGGCGTGGGAGGCGCCCCTCCGCCGCCGCGCGCCGCGTCTCCGCTCGCGCCCGCCTTGCCCCCAGACGCGGCGCCCTGCCCACCAGCTTGTGCTTGGCTGAAATTATCATTATAATATACTTTATGGTAAACCACAAAAAAAACAGACAAAGACAAAAGAAAGACATTAAAATTTAAGAATGTGGCTAATGTCCGTATTGGAGGGCATGGCTGAAAAACTGGAAGTAAAACTTGTGAGCCTTAGCAACTATATCGATCTAACTACCACTGTAAAATCGAACGTCCGACACTATAAATATTTAGCCGAGCAGTAAGTGTATTAGGACCCATAATAAATAGTTTAAAAAAAATAAAACAAAGCAGCTATATCCCGTGCACACACAGCAGAGACAGAGGAAACCTAGTGTTAAGACAGTCTCAGTTTTCCATTTTATGAATTCTGGAGGCGTTCTGAGTAGTGGAGCTCAACGCCGCGCTTTGTCTCGACACTAGAACGGAGAAATGAAAATATAAATTTAAATAAATATTTTATTTCCTCAAGTGGGCATAATAAGTCGTGTTTATAGTTACACATTGTACCTCTGCGCCACGACTGGCCTCAGCACAATAATTAGTTACAATTTAATGATCCTGCAAAACCTAAGCTATGCATTATACATACCCTTGACTGTAAGGTGAAGGTGGTTGAGCTGGTGGTGTAGGACACTCAGGTGGGGTATCGCCAGTACGCTTGCCGGCCGCCATCAAAGCCACTTGCTGTGTAATAGGCTGGTTACGTGCCAAATTTCGATATGCCGCTATTTGCGCCCTAAATTAAAATAAATAAATATTTCAATATCTATAATTCGCTACCAGAAAACGCTTTCCGGCATCGATTATTAAAATAGAGCTAAAAATGCATATTATTTTCTTCAAAACAAGCTTACTTACTTTAACTGACTCAGCTGAGTGTTTGAAAATAGCCCCTTATTAGGATCTTGTGGGTTACTGCGAGCGCGAATAGCTACCAGCTGAGAGTATCGTGGATCATCTTGTAATCCTTTCTCCTCCATAGAATCTATAGCTCTCTGTAAGGCGTTGAGGTTATCAGGGCCCGTAGCGGATAGAGAGCCCTGCATGGGCGAAGATGATGGGGCCCCATTAGCTGATGTCGAGGGCGGCGGTGCTGAACCGTGGGGGGGTGTTTGAGCAGCAGGAGGTTGTGCTGGACCAGCTCCAGGTGCTTGACCTGCAGGTGGAGTCGGCGCCCCGCCGGGCGATGGCGCCGCATGGGAGTAACCACTCTGCGATGGAATCATACCATGATGCGGCGGCATCGGCGGCATACCCTGGGGGTGCCCTCCGTGCGGCGGCGGACCTGATATAGGCAAAGGCACCCCCGAGGACCCAGGTGGGCCCTGTGGGCCGTTTCCGGGTGTGGGACCGCCAGTCATTGCCATAGGTCCCTGTAAAATTTAAATAGGTCAATTAAAAATAAAATTTATGTTTAAAATAGGTTTTTAAATAAAATAAATATATCAGCTGCACGCTGTATCCCATACACAGGAGGGTAGGCGAAGGGAACCTAGTGTTAAGCCAATCCGTTCCCTACTTTCCGCCGAATTGTAGGGGCATTGCATGTTGAGTGACGGGACTCAATTTTCATTTACAGATGTTTGTTTTTCAATATAATAATTTTTATAAATATGTTTATCCATTTTTATTTAAAAAAAATCAAATCAAAAAAATATCATGCAATTTGTTATGCAAATAAATAAGACAACAATTTTACAGCATGGCCACATTGAAAATGATACTTTTCAGTTTACTTATTGTAAAAATTGTAAATCATTTTCTTTTTGCAAATAGTATGGAAAATTATACATTCTATGAAGTGACGGCGTTTAATCCACACGAAAGACAAATATTATATTTTATGCATATTAAAAGATCATCAACTATTTACATTAATGGTGTGTCAAATGAAGCCGCCATACCTATAGACATTATTGTACACAATAGTGCAACTCGAAAGTTTGAAGCAAGACTTGAGTCTGATTTCATACAATATAATTTAATTTCCATAATTTCTGAGTAAGAATTAAAATATTATTACATTTTCATGTTATAAAACACAGCATTATTAGCATTTAATAAAACAATTTTTTTTCACCTTCAAGCTGTATCCCGCACACAACAAGGTAGGCAGAGGAAACCTATTACTAAGACACTGCAATCCCCAATTTCAGCCGAATTCTGGAGGCTTTGCATAATGAGTGGCGGAACTCACCGCCGCGC
This sequence comes from Heliconius besckei, assembly GCA_018249835.1. NCBI lineage: Eukaryota > Metazoa > Arthropoda > Insecta > Lepidoptera > Nymphalidae > Heliconius > Heliconius besckei. The sequence goes on from DWNA01001957.1 coordinate 11,552, forward strand.
TTCGCCTTGAGAGAGCTCGAACCCACAACCAGTCGTGTTTACTGTCACACACTTGTGCCCCTGCACCACGACTTAAATACATTTTTTTAAGATAATCTGATTATATTTTTAGGAGGCAGTTGATGGTTAAAAAAAAGTTCTCTGAAAGTGTTAACATATCAAAACATTTTTACAACTGGCAAATTATTCTTAAATGGCTCGAGACTAAAGAAAAAAAAAGTGGAATGTTCCAAAAAATTGTTATTGCCAAAACATATGAAGGCAGAGATATATTTTTTTTGAAGATATCTCAAGGTGGAAGGAAACCAGTTGTATTTATAGTTGGAGGAGAAGATGGTTTAGATTGGACATCATCATCACTAATTTTAAATTTGCTCTCAGAATTTATTGATAATTCAAACTTGAAAAATCTTTTAAATATGTTTGACTTTTACCTTCTGCCTATTCTGAATCCTGATGGGTTTGTCTACACCAAGGATAAGGTTATTATTAGATAACATAAAACAGTAAAAATTAATAATATATTATAAGTAATATTCTTTTTATAATCATAAATATATATTACTTTTTGTTACAAGGTAGGTCCACTTCCAGTTAAAACTACTGGATGTGGAAATTTTTAAAAAGTTCTAATATATTTTGATATACTTGTTTTTACAAATAAAGTTATAAGCTACAACTGATAGTTTAATTAAAAAAACAACAATTTAACATGTAAATAAATTTACTTTTAGCATAGACTATGGTCCAAGAATCGAAGAGAGATTTATCCTAAAATAATATGTGCAAACCACAATATTGCAGTAGGTGTGACTATTTCAAGAAACTGGTTTTGGGAAAAACCATCAAAAAGTAAGAAATTTTATGTATGAACATTATATCATTCATGCAGTATGCCACATGTGAGGCAGAGGAAACCTAGCGTTAAGACACTCCATCCCTAATGCACCACCCAATTCAACATCTCACTTTGTCCTATTACCAGAGCAATGCAAAAATGAAAATAATTAACCCCATGTGTGAACCAAGCCAACTTTAACAATCACATGCTTTGTCTCTGCATCATGGCAGCCTCATGTATAAACATTGTTAATAAGATTTTTAAAACTATGGTACTTGAACCAATAATGAAAACCTTAATTTTTTTAAATAAGATTTTGTGAAAGAGAAGACAATAAGCCTTATTATAATGGGAAATATATATATACTCTAGCTATAGGTGAAGAATGTAATTCTATTTATATGGGTCATAAGCCATTATCAGAAGAGGAGACACTGTCACTATCATATGTATTAAATAGTCTTGCTCAAGATATGATGGCATTTATTAACATAAGAGGGTTTGGACAATATATGACAGTCCCCTATGGAAATGTCAATATCCAATCAAATAACCGTGATATTGTAGTAAGTTAAAAGTTTATATGAAATAGATTTTCTACAATTTTTATC
>DWNA01001958.1:0-12995 GCA_018249835.1 Heliconius besckei
GCGGAGTTGTCTGGTTTTTACAGCCCTGACATTAATATCAGGAATAGTATTTCGAATCCGTATACTGATAATAAAAAGGATACTATTTTGGTTTCAGTCACGGATATAAATTTATTTTGACTTCGCCCAAATATCCAAAATTATTCGAAATAATTTTATAGGTGATTTAGTTACGGTGACGGATAGTTGTTTTATTTGGGAATATCCCAACCTAATGAATATAAGTTTGGTTACAGTAACGGAGTTCCATAATATCCCTGGTTCCATAATCCCCTATTAAATCATTACAGTGGCCGCTAGGAATATCATGTTGGAGAATGACCTTCAACTGCTGGCTATGCACTTATACTATAAGGACTTTATTTCGGCTAATAAATAAAATATTTATGACTTTATAACAACCACAATGACATAGAATGAAAGCGTTGATACGATAAATTTTCAGATTTTAAATTTAAATCAACCGTGTCAAATGTAGCACCGTATATGGAAATACAAATATATTTTTACAATTTAACATATACCGTAAATAAAAAACTAGGGTCATGAACACTTATTGTTGAGAAAAGTACTTATGCCAAAATGGTAAATTGTGCATATGAAAACGACTACAATAAATTAAAAGCCAACTTGATAATATGACAACTAAAACCAAATTGCGCTAGTTCGCAAATTTCAAATTATTATATTTAAATGTGAAGTTTATATAGACTGAAGAAGTATTTCTATGTAAGTAGACAATGATTAAATACAATTGTATAAATATGTACTTACTTATATTGCAATTGTCGTTGCAAAACTCCGAAACCACGTAAGTTAACCACAGAAAATTTCAAGCCTTCTTTCCAGTTGTTTATTTATAAAAAAAGCAAATAAAATAGATACTCGATTATCCGGCTCTCAGTTATACGGATTTACGATTATCCGGACTATCAGCCGCGTTTATTATTTTATACAACCTACTACAATGAAACTAAGAAAATGTATATGTACATACGTAAATGTGTACGTAATTTATGTTTGTTTATTTTCGTTAATATGTACCTGTTGCTTTTAATAGACATATAATAATGTTGTGCTACATATGCACAAAACCAGTCCATCTGATTATCTAGATTTTCGATTGTCCGGACGACTAACGACAACAATTAGCCTGGTTAATCGAGTTCATACTGTATAAGAAATAAAAAGTTAAAATGTTTCTAATTTACCGTTCAATCTTTAAAGAATGCAGAATGTACCTTATAAATAATAAAATATTATTTAATAAAATAAAATCAATAGTCAATAATGAGCAAAATATTGATTTTGAAACAATCTTACATGGTATTCAAATTTCAAACAAGATAGAATTCACAAAGAGATTGTTAAAGTATTGAGTAATGCAATTCCGAGAATGTTGTAGTTGTTCGAAACTTTCCGGCCCCTGAAATTCTTCCCCAAACTGCATTACACGGTCAAAAAGAGAAGTGGTAGAAAAGATGTTTTTAAAATATTTACATGGATCTTTTATTATTTTCATTTCCCCAAACTAATTTGATTCGCATTCGGTAGATAAGTCATAAAAAACATTGTCTTCCAAACTTGTGCCATTTAGCAAAAGTCATTATGTCAGCAAAAGTCATAATTTGTTCAATTAGCAAGACTACTTGTAGGTGTGGGCCCTCAATCGGCGGGGTGGGGGTGAGGGTGCGCGTGCGGGCGGTGCGCGGACAGGTGCTGCGCAAGGTGGCGCTGCTGCAGCAGCGTGTAGAGGATGCCGGCCTGCGCCATGGCATCCACAGTGCCGGCCGCCAGCTGGTCGGCGCGTAGCTTGCCGCCCGCCGCGCTGGGCCGCAGCAGCGTCGGCCCGAACACCGTCGCCAGGTTGTGGAGGGACATCTTATTCTCGCCTTCGTGTTGATTAACCCTGTCCATTGTATCGAGTTGTAAACATACTTTTTGATGTTACAGACTATTGAGTAAAAAAAGATTCCGACGAATTAAGAACCTCGTTTTTTTTGAAAGTCGGTTAAATAATAAATAATTAAAGAAAGATTTTTTAACTTTGATGTCTGTGCCAAGTAAAACATACAGGCTTAGTAATTTGATTTTGTAGTAAGGTTGTTAGCTTGACACCAACTTCAAAATTATAAAATCTTTCTTTAATTATTTATTATTATTATTTTTTACAAAATCAAAGTACTATTGCTTTATTTTAAGTAAATTAATGTTATACTTTTTAGTTTATTGTTTAAAGTCAGTTTGTTTTTTATTAAAAATTTATTTATTTTACGATTTTAAGTGATGGGTAGACCTGAAAAGGATACTTCTGGGCTAAGTACGTAGTGGTTGTACTATTACATAGTAGCTTCCCGAAAACCTTTCCCTTTTTAAAGTTGAAAATGAAAACATCCTCTGTTTTGAAGTAGGTTAAAAAAGGAGGAATCTCATTTAACACTTTTTCCTCGTAACTATTACAGTAAAAGTAGTACAGCTACTTAGCCATATATATGGTCTTCATCAACAGTTGACGTGTCATCAAATTGTGATTTCCAAAAGCAAACACACGAGGCTTTTCAAAAAATACTCAAATCCTTGTAAGTGTGCCTATAAAATTTAAAGATTCTCCAGAATCCCACCACTAAATCTTGACATGATCACCATGGGACCCCATGTGGATATACCCTTTCAAACAAAAAAGAATTATTCAAATCGGTTCAGGCGTCTTCGAATAATCGGTGAACATACATAAAAAAAGAACAATCCGACGAATTAAGAACCTCCTTTTTTTCGAAAATCGGTTAAAAGTTGCTTGTATTGGGCTGATATGACGTTTCTTTTATCACTTTCTGGGCAGTTCACTTACAAATGCCGTGCGTAGATTCACTTCTACATGAACGAATTGTGCCGAGTGTGCATGCTGCACGGTGACCACGTACAATAACAATGCTACCCACCACTAGATCATTCGGATATCTTGCGACATACATAAAAAAAAGTAGGAAGTAAAAGTTTTTAGTCTACACATTGTACTAGACAGTTCAAAATGAAAATGTATTTCATACATACTTAACAAAATGATTCAATAAGAAATCAATACAGTTCTTATTGAGGTCTGGTAGTTGTGCATAACATTTGAGAAGCGCGTGGCGTCGTGTCTGAGCTGGTCCCGATTCCGTTGATACTCCTACATTCTAGAAACGTTAAAAATATCTTTTAACTTTTAACCGAATAAATATATTCCAACATAAATAATAGTTTGAAAAATCTTTCCAAAGTACCTGTGTTGTGCCCCAAGCCTTTAGTAACTCAGGATACAAGGCATCCGTAAACAGAGCTTCGGGTAGTTCTCGTAAGTACAACTTCAATACTCCAGTCACCGAGTGAACATCTACTTCTTTCAATAGCTGTTCTGCTTCATAAGCGTCTAAAATATAAAAAAAGTATTTTAATATTTTCCTTTTTTATATTAACGCCATATATTTCAATCTGTAACCATGGTAAAAAATGAGAATAAAAATTATTATCAAAACCTATAAACCTATTAATTATCTTTTAACTTACTAGTTTCGAAGCTTTTCTTAAGTCGGTTGAGGTCGGAAGCGCTTCCCGACACACGGTAGATGCCCACTTCGCCGATACCGCGGCGCTCCACTTCGCGTACACACGCACTTATTATAAACGGAATGTTGCGCTTCTCTCGCCTGTTAATATTAATATGATGGTTTCAAATACAACTAAATACATGCAAACTAAACAAGTGTGTGAAGAGTGAAGTGGAGTGTCTTAACACTAGGCAGAGAGAGCTCGACCTACGCTGCTACGTGCGGGATACAGCGGTAAGCAAAAAAAATGTTTATTTAACAATCAACCTGTTTTAAAAACAATCTGCAACCATTTTGTCTCTATATCTTGGTCTTTAATTTACTTGAATTACATTAGATAATACTTTATACCTGTATTTTATTTTAAATTTACAAATCACTGATGAAAAAACTGGTTAAAAAACAGTACGTGATTAATGGACAGCTTTAAAAGCAATCCTGATTTCTAGTTAATAAAAAAAAATACTTGGCGACGTGCGTGATCTTGGCGCCGAACAGCGCGCCCGGCTTGGCGCTGGGCACGTGGCGCGCCGAGCGCTCGGGCGGCAGCACGCGCACCCGCAACGGCAGCGACCCGCCGCCCACGCACACCGTGCGCGATACGCTCTCGCCTACCCACTCGCGCGACAGCTGCAACACAACGAGCCATCTAATTATATTTGTAAGAATATACATTCTATTTAAATATTTATGTAGGTCTTAGTTAGGATGTTATAAAGTACTAGAACTTTTTTTTTAATATAAGTACTGTAATGGTTTACGTATAGATGTTTATATTGATGACAACGCGACTCTGTCGACTTATGACGCATTAGAATGAAATATGTTTAAGCCAATTTTATTTATACAATTAAAGTGCAGTTGACGAGCTCATCGCAGACTGGCATCCAAATTAAACTTTACTTTTGTAACTAACTCAATAAACTTTTACCCGATAATCCTGTAATTCAACTCTACTACGAATATGACCCATAAAAGTACATTCAGTGCTTCAATCCTAGCCTATTTTATAGATGAATTTCAGCATTCGATCTGACATTATATCTAAATAAATTAGAAATAATATTATACATAAAAGCAAAAGTTCTCGAGGAAGAATTATTACTTACCACAATTAGACATTTCCCAACTAGAATATTATTAAAATAATAAATTTCAAATATTTTTTATAATAATACAATCATAACCAGAATAAATATGAAATAATTAATATTATAATAAAATATTACATTACCACCTTCAGAGCGCAATTTCCCCTTAAGTATAGGGTTCGCCGCGTCCTCATCACTTATAAACGAACTATTTAACAAACAAGCTAAAATTTTACTACGTGTTCAATCCCAAAGCGTTAATAGTCTAACGTTCATAAATATATTAAACAAAATATTATGCTATCACCTTTAAAGTGCACTTCCCTCTAAGCACAGGCCGCGCCGCATCCTCGTATAACAAAAGGCGCAGGTTTTGAGAACCCTCTAAGTCAAGGGTAAAGCTTTCATTCCAGCGTGGCTGTGCACTACGACATACTAGTTTCGACTTCGCCTTGCGGAAATAGTGTCCGTATGAATCCACTTCTACCACGATGTAGTAATCTGGAATGGAATATTACGTATATATTTTTAATTTAATTAACAAAAAGAAGTCTAAAATTATAAATTATATTATCTCATATGGCTAATATTTCTACGAGTTAAATGACTACACAAACTGTTTTAAGGCGGTCATGGCCCAGTGGTATAAGTAAATGCGACGTTTGTGGGTGTATTTTACACTCGGAAGATGTTTTTTTTTTAATATTTTCATTTCTTCAGATGGAAAGTGAGGAATAAAATGTCCTCATACTAGGTTTTGTTGCCTGTCCTGCTATATACAGGATACAGCATGAAGTTGAAGAATAAAAGAATTGTAAAGTAATTAGTAATTGTTTGAAAGTAGAATCAAGCAATTCGCTACAAATCAATTAGTTGTGTCTACTATCTATAAAAAATTATCACAATGTAAACCTTAGTAGCTAGCATATTTAAAAAAACAAAACACTAAAACCTAATTACCATAAAGGTTATCTTTAGGCTAAGAGCAAATACGAAAAAAAACCAAATATAATTATATAAAAAAATCTACCAACAAAGTCTATATTGTAATAAGTAAATCTATAGTGCATATGTATATTAAAAAAATCAACTTACCAGCAGCCGTATCCAGAGGAGCGGTCATCCCCCCTATATGCAGGTGCAGATCGCCGAGCAGCAACGAGTCGTCGCGTCCGCTGCGCAGCAGGTACGAGCCCATGTCCGTCTGCAGGTAGCTGCGGCACGCTGTCACCCAGCCCTGCAGCTCCAGCATAGACACCGTGCTGGTGCCTGCTGGCGGCGCTGATGATGCCTGACGATTATCGTTTTATTTATTTCTTGTAAATTTTATGTAGTTACAGTGCGGTCGAGTCGTGGCCTGGTAGCAAAGGGCGACGTTGATTAATACTCGCTTAATATGTAATTTTTCCAAAAATTAGGTAGTGAGTGGGAATAAAGCTATTCCTTACCTATGCCATTCCATTACTATATGGAAAAAAGCGTGTAATTTTAATTAATGAAGAACTTAGTATTTTTATAGTAATTTAATTAGGAACTTAATATGGAATTGAGATACTTATCAAAAATATTTTTTATATCCCATTAATATTCTAATCTATAATTAACAAACGAACCTGCAAAGCATGTATAGAGTCAATCCACTGCGTACGCTCATACTCAGAACTAAGGAAAAACACGTGTTGGCGTTGCAACGCGACAGATCCCGGGGCCTTCGCCCCTACACGGAACACCAGGTTCGGTGACGCTAACACCAGCTGCCCCTCTAATTCTGCCAGCTTCTTACGTTGCTTCTCGGCCGCCCCACGACCGCCAAGTCTTATTTTCTACAGAAAATTTTTTTTTAAAAACTTTATTAGATTCATAAAATATAGAAAAGTAATTATTAGATTTCCTCTGTATCCAGATCCATATTTGAAACAAAATTTATTTTATTTTATGCTACAGGGTATTATCGTAAAAAGTTGTTTTTATATTGCCTCTAAGTCGTATAAATAAATAAAATGATTAAATATATCGAAATTGTACGCCCAAAATATTTCTTACTTTTCATCTTAGAAAAGTTATTACACAGAAAAAATCGATGTAAAACACAATTTAACCAACTTTATCATCTTGCAACGCTCGTTCCTCAGCCAATATCTGATCCCTTACAGTACACGCTTGTGATTTAAGGGCTACTATGTTAGCTGGGGAGGTCTCGCGTTCACCTCCCCCCTCCTCTTCAACTATCACGATGTCCGGGAGTGGGATGAACCATTTGAGCTCGAACGTGAATTTGTCTCTGCCCGATGCCTGGGAATGAAGGAGAGTTTATTATGTTATTTATTGTTTTAATGTACTATTAAACATAAAATCTTAATAATTTGTATTTGTGTATATACTGTCATATTAATTATTTATTGAAAATAAAAAAGATTCTGAATATAATTATACCATTGCATATTATTACAGAATTCAAAAAATAAAGTAAGGGTAAGGGTTATGGTCCGACTTTAGTATGATTTTATCAAAACTACCGACCCGTTTAAGCGGGCGAGCGTTTGGTTCGCTAGGATAGGACACCCAAATTATACAAAATGTTTACATAAATTCTATATGTCGTTCTGATCTATAAGATATGTTACTATTAAGTTTTATCTAAATTCGTTCAGTAGTTTTGATACTGCGTTTTCGAAGGTCGACCGAAGTCTCCCAGACCTCTCACTTTTCCATCATAAATCTTTTTTGCCATTCTTTCATCATTCATTCGTTCGACGCGCCCAAACCAGCTGAGCACGTTCTTCGTTTTCACCGTGACATTCTCGCTAGTACCTGCCATTCTGTGTATCTCTTCATTACGGATTCGATTAGCTAAGCTGACTCCGCATATCCTACGAAGAGCTCGAATCTCCACGGCATTCATCTTTCTTTCTGAAGAAAGAAAGATGAATGATTCTTCTTCTGTTATACCCATGTTTCTCTGCCGTATAACAACATCGATACAATACAAATAGGATTTTACCCTTTTAGCACATTTCAATTTATTACTGTTATAATAAAATAAGAACATATTCACTCTACTTTCCTAAATCTTACCTTATATTTAGCACAGGCAATAACATCATTAAATAGAAACAGATGCCTCAGTTTTCGATGTCCATCTGACAGTTCCACGATGAAAGAGTTTTTAACTAGTCGTCGTTGAGCGCGATCAGCATTCTATAAAAATGTAAAGGTTTTATATCTGCCAATATAGTTTGTTTTCAGTTCATAATGCATCTCTTACATAGAACATTTGTAGATCAAAGAGATTTATTATTACTATAAAATGTATTATAGCAAAGCCGAGTATGTATTACCTCGAAATATTTTATTTAAGATTCTATGTGTTTTTAGTTTTACAATTGTTTAGTTTAAGTATTAAATTATCTTACCGGGAACATAGATTTTGTTTGTATAATGTTAAATTCATCCAAGAAATGTTGCGTCATATTTAACGCGTCCGTTAACATCGTGTGGTCGGGGTGGCTGGCTGGTGTATATTTTATAAGATCCTAAAAAAATGCATGTCTGTGTTATCTATTAAAGTTAAATTTACTCTAAATGTTAAGAAAGTTTATTTCAATAGCGATTAATTAGAGATCTCGGTAAAAAGAAACACTACTTCGACATTCTCAAGAGGGGCGTGTAGAGTATCGGGAACGCAACTCCTTTATTTGTCTTACCAAAGCAGCGAAATCACAAGTAAAATTTACAGTTACCTATCAACTGACCCACAATAACCATCACATTTGTCGTTATACAAACATACGTACATGCAAGACGAGCGCGTTCTTCTGCACCCTGGCAACGGGCTTGTGGAGCAGGTCGTCCAGCGACATGGGCTGTCCGCGGCACGCGATCTGCCGCGTGAGGTCCGCAAAGCGCTGCGAGCTCGCGCACCGCCGTCGCACCGCGTCCGTCGCGCGCCCGTAGTTGTGGAGAAACGCCCCGTACACGTTTATGTTCTCCGCCTGTGCAAAAGTTACAAGTGTGTGAACGGGATGTTCGGGCCAACTTGCGAAAGCTTGCAATCGCTCGTTTCTGGCCCGGCCCCGAGCCCGGACCATTTTTGATTTCAAACCCACAACCATCGCGTTACAGTCACACCCTTGTGCCGCCGCGCCACGACGGCCTCAATATTCTTTACAATTATGTTTTAAATCTATAGAATTACGTTTTAAATCTATAGCAAGTATTTTTATGATTCTTTTAAGTATTAACCTCACTGTACAATGAACATATATAACTATCAGTTCTATATAAAATTTATCAAATTATAGTATATGTTTTTACCATTTTTTTAAAGTAAATGCCAACAGACAGGGGTTCTTCCCAGCTCGCAACTGCAGCTTTTAGACCCTCAAGGAAACTTTTGTGTAGCTCATGTAACTCTGAAATTTTGTAGAATATGGTACCAAATTCCTCTTCTGTTATTACAGGTTGAGATGTGGACAGAGTTGCTTTAATAGCATTCATATACTGAAATGGAGAAAAAAGTATAAATAGATTAATAACTATAACAACAACGATTAAATTTACTTAACAGATATTTACACTATTATTTACCTTTTCCATTACGTAAAGGCATTCAACGTAGACTGTCTCGCTCTCTATGATACTTGTGACAATACAACTGTGCATAGTCAGACGTTCAGCTTCTGTATTGCTGCTGTTATTTGATTCCTGTCAAAAATACACAGTAATTTATTTAATTACATCATTCTAGGCGATCGTAAACAAAACAAATTACATAGGTACATAGGTTTGTATGATTTCATAACAATTTTGAACATGGCCGCTTACAATGGTATAGATTATTGTGAATTTACAAAACATTTCCCAATCATTAAAAAGTTAGGTGAGTATAAGTTCATTTTGAGATTTAGTGTAATATGTTAATGTCAGCAGACATGAAACTGGTGCTAACCCTGCTTGTCTTGATTCATATAAGCTTATCAAATAGTACGGACACAGACAGTAAGTATTATTTTTCATTAAATATAGAAATATTTTGTATAGAAAAAAGTAATTAATAATATCCAAAAATTACAGGTTATGAAATGAATCCTATAGGGCTTACTTCGTTACATGATGCAATTATTTTCAGTGATATTGCAGATATTATGCGTGAATTTGAAAATAGTATGGTATGTATTTACAAAAACGTATTGGGACCTATGTATTTATTAACCAACATATATTTTTACATCGTTATGATTTTTATCAATTCCACAATTCCCACGGATGTTTAGGAATTTTTTAAAAATATATAATTTTTTAAGATATTTATGACTCACGGTTATATTGAAGGTATATAAAACAATATTTTATATCGTTTTATAAATTTGAACTTTTTTTTCAGAATTCACAATTTACTTCTCATGCTTTTAGTGAAAGTGATAGTGAAGAGAACATCGAAAGACTATTGTCGGAATATCAACATTATTTAGATAAAGCGCACAAGCAAAGGATAAATTACATCGAAAGAAGTAAAGTTAAAAATAAAGTTCCACTTTTTCGTCGCGATAAATTCACTAAATTTAATCTAACTCATCAGAATAATTATAATGAGAAATTTGACATCATTCCTAAAACAAAACCTTTCTCTTTTATAAATCATTTAAACACAGCTATGCCACAAGTTTGGGATTCGATACAAAATAATTCGGGAGAAAATATATCACTAAGAGCAAAATCTTTTCTTTTGAATTTGCCTCATTTATGGCCGCAATCGATTATAACAAAATCAATGGATTCTTCGTGTTACTGCAAAGAAAATCAAATGCCGTGTAGATGTGCTTGTAAACAATGTGTCATTGCGGTCAGTCCTTCGACGTCACATTTTAAAAGAGCCGACAATATACAAAAAAGTATGGATGAAACATTAACAGACTTTGATCATGATGTGGGTATCATAAATATTACACTGAAAATTGCTTTGCAATTTCATAATACTTCCAGTGCTAACGATTTGCCAGAAGGTGAAGAGAATGCAGATGTACCAAGAGAAATTATTTCAACGATAAATTTGCCGCTGCCTTACATAAAATTTCCAACTTTATTTGAATTAGCTAAATATAAAAATAATCTTATGTATAAACATCCATCTCCCTTGCATAAAATAACTATTCACAAAAGGAAAAGATCCCGTGTGAACAATAGTAACAAAAAACATAAGTCTAAAAAAATCAATTCTTCACGCATTTATAAAGATGATTCAGATATGCAAGTGAAATATATAAATAAGCCGTCTTTTCAAAAAGATCCAGTTCAAAAAAATTTTACATTTACTAGCAAAGATTATACAATAGTAAAACTACCTATTAATGTTACACAAAGTACTGAGATTAAATTAAATTTTGTGCATGATAATATTACAACTAAGGATTCTAGTAAAAATGAAATGTTTTCTTTCGATTCGAGTATATTGATGAATACGTCAAAACAAAATAATGGTACAAATGAAATACAGAAAATTGATAACAGCATAGAGACAGATTCAGAAAAATTAACAAATATGACTGCATTGGGAGCTACACGCTTGAAGCGTGACTTATCTGCCAATGCAGTAATGTTGCTAGCACATATCAATAGTACTGCAAGCAGCACAAATGAGTCACATGTAAATACAACGAAACAACAGCAAAAGTTTGACAAAATGTCGGAATTAGAGCTCTTATATTGGCCAGAAGACAACAAAAGTAATAGTTCAGAGATATTTGCAGAAAATGTAACAGAATATATGTTAGATAAAGTAATAAAAAAGACTAAGCTGAATTTGACACATGAAATGATACGCGCCAACCGGACCGCGGCCTTAGAACGCGCTATATTCGGCAACGTTGACTGGAACGATACCGATGAAGTAGTTCCTATATTTATGTCGTTTGTCGGGAAATATATGAGAGGAGCCCTTACATTTTGTTCGGAAAATATATGTCATTCTATTAAATGCGACAATAAAGTATGTACGCATAGAATTTGTAATCCAGAGCATCGATATAATAAAAATGGACATTGCATAGGCAATGATAAATATGGTAAGTAATCTATATATATAAAAGGACTTGTCCTCACTGACTGAGGTAAGACGCACGCACAGCCGTAACCGCTGATGGTAGAAACATGAAATTTGGACAAATGTTCACTTTCGTAATCTGGACATCCACTAAGAAGGGATTTTAAAAAAAAATTAACCCTAAAGGGGCGAAATAGTCACATTTCGTATAAAATCATCTGTCAATCGACTCCTTCACCTGAATCGTGCTTAGAATATATATTTATCGAAATAAACCTAGGAGTAAAGTTTGCCCTTGGGGTTGTGTACTGCCCACCTAATAGTAATTATTTTAATAACTTAGAGATTCTTTTCGAAGATCTTTTAGCTAACTACTCCCATCTTATAATCTCAGGTGATTTTAACACATGTCTCTTGCGAAATGATACTCGAGCGAGAAAACTTAACTGTATGTTAGAGTCACTTAATTTAAATTTATTACCACTTAACCCTACTCACCACACCAACAATGTTGATACACTGCTTGACCTAATAATCACATCAAATTCTGATCTTGTCTCCAAATTTGGTCAATTTTCTGCTCCAGGTTTTTCTCTCCATGACCTTGTTTTTGCGTCGTTAAAAGTAAAATCACCCAAGCCAAAACCACAAACTCTTTCAATTAGAAGTTTCAACAACCTTAATCATGAGAAGCTTAAGAGCGATGCTTCCTGCATTGACTGGTCGGCGATCGAACTGTTGTGTTCGATCGATGAGAAAGTTGATCTGTTGACCTCAAACATAACTGGATTGTTTGACAAACATGCACCAATCCAACTCATCCGAATCAAAAACCAACCAGCTTTATGGTTTAACGACGATTTTCGTAAAGCCAGGGCTAAGCGAGATAGGGCTTTTTCAAAATTTAAAAACAATCGATGTGATCTCAATTGGTCCATTTATAAGGCTGCAAGGAATCAGTGTAACCAGTTGGGTAGAAAATTAAAACGCCAATACATCTTTAATAAAATACGCAATTCTTCTCCCGCAGCGACTTTAAAATTTTTAAAGTCCCTCGGTATTGGCAAACTTTCATCTTCCTCAATTAATCCCGACCTCAATTTGAATGTCCTGAATATGCATTTTTCAACATCTTCTGCCCTTGATATTAGCGTTAAATCCTGTACTCTTTCTGAAATTCACAGTTTGCCGAAAATTAACCTCCCTACCTTTACCTTTTCTTCTATCAGTGATAATGATACCAAGAAAACCATTCTAGCTATCTCCTCTAAGGCAGTA